>JABXWE010006071.1:0-12376 GCA_014611495.1 Limonius californicus | reverse complement strand
ACAAAGTTAAAAAGAAGTTGCCAAGCAATAATGGTAAACAATAAAAGAAATAGGTTGTGGTATTCTCTTCTTAATTTAGTTATTCGATCACAATCACATTTGGTAGTGTATAATATTGAATATATTCGTGGTAAAAATACGTTATTTCCAGTGTGATGTATTGGAAGCATAGCTACGATGAGCCCTCTTCACTAGACTTTGATACAACCTGGTTATTTTAAAAATTATACAAAAGACGCAAAGACAACTTCCAGCAGAAGAGAGAACTGAATTCGTCAATGTAGCAACAACTTGCTTATAATGCTGGAATTCGAGCTCTAATAGTACTTAGATCGTCTGCAATAAGAACTGAACCATACCGTAGGTGTTTTCATATAGATTGGTAAAGATAGTTTTTATAGCCATAAATATGTTTGGTTTACTTAATTATTCTTGCTTTAATATGATAATGAATATGTTTAATTCATACCGAGACGTGTATGTTATAATACTACTGCATTCTGCATTCTTTAATAAAATTATTTTATTCGGTTAATTGGAAGTATGTATTTTACGTAACATCAGGAAACTGCATTTTTCAAATTGTGATAAGTGATGTATGACATTTTTCATCGCTGTTGAAAACGGTGGACAGAAGAGACTTATAAGAAACAAAAAATATCGTTATCATTACATTGATAAACACGAATGGTAATACATAAATGATACAAAAGTGGTAATGTTTTTCTTTTTTTTTTTTGTTCTAGTAACTATAGTGTGGTTAACATAAAAGTGTACAATAAATAATAAAAGTAAAAAACATTGGTTATATTGCATTGTAAACTATTCACAACACGAACAATTAAAAAATAAGATGGATTTATTATTTATACCGACCCTTTACATACTTCCCATTTGCGCAAGAATTACCTCTCTCATGCCGAAGGTTTAGATTTTTAATTTTCCTATGTATTTCAAAACACTCAGTATACACTCACCGGCACAAAATTCGATCAATCGACTTTGTATTTAATACAGTTCAATTAGTGTTCATATTTAGAACTTAAATATGGTTTTGAATCCAACCGATACTGCCAGAGCCATTGCTTTAGTTCAACATGGACGATCGCAGTACTATGTAGCTCGGTTTCTAGGTTGTACAAGATGTGCTGTTTAAAGAACTGTAGAACGATTTCGTGAAACTGGAAGCTACACTAGACGCCGTGGTTCAGGCAGAAAAAGGCGTACAACTGAAGACGACCACTTTCTCACCTTGAGAGTCCTGAGACTCAGGGACACCACTGCAGTTAGTACACGGAATGAGTTGGAAGGTGTACGTGATGTAGCAATTAGTGAAAGACATCGAGTGCAGCGGTTGAACCTTGCCCATGAACACCAAAACTGGGGTGTTGAGGAATGGAGCCATATTCTGTTTACTGACGAGTGGAGGTTTTGTCTGAGATCTCCAGATAGCCGTCAAAGAGTTTGGAAACTGGTGAGAGGTTTGCCCAATGCAATATTGTGCCTAGAATTAGTTTTGGTGGTGGTTCAATTATGGTGCGGGGTGGGATTAGCTTGGAAGCCTGCATCGAATTGGTTGTGGTAAATGGAGGAGCTATGACTGCAGACAGGTACATTCATGCTAATGCATGACAATGCCCGCCCGCACGGTGCTCGAATCGTGGATGGATATTTATATGAAGTTGGAATTCATCGAATGATTTGGCCTGCCAAGAGTCCCGATCTAAACCCAATCCAACACGTTTGGGACATGGTGGGAAAGCGAAATCGAGCCCGAATTCCCACTTCTAACAACTTGCAAGAGCTAAGTGCAGCAGTAGTTCAAGAATGGGATGCAATTGACCACGATGCCATTCCACACTTTATTGAGGGGATACCAAGACGAATCCAAAGTGTAATTCGAGCACGAGGAGGCAATACACGTTATAAACGTTTGGTTTTTTTTACTTTAAGATCATATTTATGTAAAAGTTGCTATTACTGTTTTATCCTCTAATCAGAATTATTGCCTTATTTTTGTTATTACTTCAAGAAATTGAACATTTTTGGTTTAATTGCGTTACATTTGTATTATATACACCTTTTAAACTAAAGTAAAATTAATAATTAAAACAAAAAAATAAAAAATAAAAATCAAATAACGCATGGATCGAATTTTGTGTCAGTGAGTGTATTATAACGAACGTGAAATCCGGAAGATCCAGAAATATACAGACTTAAAGGAATGCTTCAAATAAATAAAAGGAACAACAGTTATAGTTCTAATTATTTCTAAATTATTTTACATAGTAAATGATAATTTATAGGTAGAAGTACCGTGCGAATGTGCATTTATCTCCTTACTGATTTCAAATTTTTCTTGTTACACATAGACAAGTTTTAGAAATCTTGTGATATATCATTTCCATTAGAATATATTTTTTAGTATTGTCATCTACCGTAAGTTATTGCCAAATTGCTTTCATATAAGCAATTTTCCGCCTTAATTTCTAATAATTTACCTTTCTTCTCTCCTTCATGCGATCTTCCCCCATCTATTACCCTAATATCTCTTTTGTTCAACCACTTTCGTCTCATCTCCAGCAGAAACCTTGCCGTTGCGTTTACGATCCTATTAGTTTAGATGGTCCCTCCTGCACTCATTCGTTCAAAACGGATTTAAAATATTCAAGAGGTTAATTTAACCATATAAAGATTTACTAGAAGCTTAGCCAAGTTTACAAATAAGCGCATACTTTGTATCTTTAACTCCCATAACACTTTCACCGAAATCCCTCAATTACCGAGGGAGTTGTATAACGCCGCTGCGAGCATTGTTCAGGGTAGGTTATATTATCTTAGAGCTCTAATGTGATGATCTTCAGCAGGGATTTAACCGAACAACGCACGGGTTATCAGCATTTATTTCAAGTTGCATGAAAATTTATATTAATGGCTATTTTGTTTGGTGTTACCTTTCCGCGTTGACGCGCAATTCTTTTCATCCAAACCCGAATTGCAACTCTCAGCCTATTGTGAGAATGAAGACGATAAGAGAGCGAATAAAATATATGTTTCGGGGTTGAATTTAATTTGTATCCTCGAGACTGGAACGGAAATAAGCCCTAAATAGCCTCGGATAAACTCAACATCGCCATTCCCCCGAGAGTGGCGAAAGATATTTTGTTATTAATTTATAATTTCCTTCCTTTCTTTTATCCCCAATGAATTTTCTAAACCCCGATTGGGTTTTTGGTATGCCATCATTTCTTATTTTACGCAAAGCGGTTGCCTTTGCCCTTAAAAGGTTCTGACAGTTATTATACTCAAACAACTCCCTTTTACGCTTGTTTTGGGATCTATGTTAGTAGTATTAGTTGGGAACATTTAGTCGTACATTCACGTCCGAGGATATACGCTTTTTCGTCATTTCTTTGTCTAATTTCGTGCTGGGGGACCTGCACAAAAACCACAAGGGCGTTTACTTAATGGAATGTAATAATGTCTTAGAAAAAAGCTTTGGCTTCTATTATACGAGACTTATGAAGCAGATATTTCTTGTGCTTGTAATAAATTAGGGGTTGCGTTCTAGTCGTAGAACGTGTAATTTGATATGGCATGAAGCTAACGTCTTAATTATAAATTTAATCATGTTCTCTGGTGTAGGAACATGTGTGGTCTTGGTAATGTATTTTGTGTTGCTCTTGCGTGCTTCCTAATATTAACTTTGATCGTTTTAATTATGATTCTGTTATAAATTACTCATAAAAATGTAGAGGCTTATATAAATTTACTACAGAGCGCTGTTATTTATATATCTTGTTCGGTGCCGTAGGTTAATACCAATGCAAAACGTATAATACTTATTTTACAACTTATTGTAATATCACATTTGAATAACTGTGGCAATTATTTTTGGCAAAAACGCGTTTGCAAGTATCGCCAACATTACACACAGTACATGAATGTACGTTTGAAACCGGTACTATTTACTGCTGATTTTAAAATCCAGCTAATAAATAGCTGTGTTAATCATATGTGATAGATAATGAGTCGTCAAAATTTTACCTGGTCGTGTACGTCATGGGTGAATTTTATTAATATGAACTCATGTTGTAGCATCATAAACAACTCAATTCGATTGTTAGATTTTTAGTATTTTTCTCTTTATTTACATAAATAAACGTTCTTATTTAAATAAAAAAAGGAATTTAAGATCCCATAATTTTTATTTGGTGATATTGCATTTTTTCAATGCGACGAAGATTGTTCGAATTTATGCCTATTCAGAAGAGATTTGCATGGAAAATATTTACTCAAATTTCCAAATGCTGACGTTGACTATAAACAATTCCAGTAAACCTTGTCGATGTGTATAAACGTGTTTCATGCTGCAGAATGATTTACCAGAAAGATTAATAAGCTACAATTGAATGAAGTTCAGTAGCAATAATGGGTAGCGGAAATTAATGGACATATGCAACATATTTTTCATAACTTTCTCCATCCTTTTATGTGCGTGCTTTATTAATCCAATGTCAAGTTTAGAAATGAGGTTATCTACACGACATTAAGTACAACATACCTTCTTCTTAATAAACTTTCGCAACAGATCACTTGATTGGTGTCCTTGGCCACCCGTTACAACGTTAACTGCCGAGTCTGTTGTATAGTTTGTATCCTTAAGAATGTGGAAAATTTTTGCTGTGATAAATTAGAGAAAATTAATAGAACTATCCGTTTTCCGAGCATTTCCTCGTGAAAGGTTCGAGGAACGTTTAGAATGTGGAAAAAACGTCCGATAAGAGAAAATGTCCGTGTATAGAAAACGTACCACTTATAAGAGCAAAGCAATTTGATTGCTTAGTATCATAAAGTACGAGTACGAGTACAAACCATTGAAACAGCTTTGTTTTCTGGAGTGAAGTGATGCACCCACGTCTCATCCCCAGTGACAATGCGGCCTAAGAAATTTG
Organism: Limonius californicus; assembly: GCA_014611495.1. Taxonomy (NCBI): domain Eukaryota; kingdom Metazoa; phylum Arthropoda; class Insecta; order Coleoptera; family Elateridae; genus Limonius; species Limonius californicus. The sequence continues at coordinate 7,421 of JABXWE010006071.1, read as the reverse complement.
GCCCCTCCTTCGAATAACGCTGGAGCAAAGACAGAGAAGACTCAAACCGCTCATTTTTGTGTGTATACGTAAAACATCTCGGAACCCACCTTGCACACACTTTTAGGAAAATCAACTGCTTGTGAATGATAGAGTACACACTGCCATATGAAAAAATGTTCAGCTCGTCAACAATTTCTTTAATTTTTACCCTGCGCTCCATTTGAATCCATTCTTCGATGCGCGAAATGTGATCGGGAGTCGTGGATGAAAATTTTCTGCTTCTGCCTTCTTGAACTGTCAGATCAGTACGCCCTTCGTCGAACTGTTTACACCACTTTCTGATTGCCTCTCAAGTCATTGCATCATTTCCATAGACGGCTGACACTTCACGATGGATTTCAGTGGGATTTAAGTTTTTAGCCCACAAAAATCGCACGGTTCCGCGAACTTTTAATTTGTAATACGAATCAAGCTGCCGCGCCAATTTGAATGACCGTTACGTTCAAATTACGAATTGCAAGTGTTTGCAACTTTGCTAGCAGGTGGAAGACAAAGCCTGCCAGAGCACTTCTAAGTTTTGATTGATTTGAAAGAGCGAGATCGAGGACGCGGTTGCTTTTATAAAATTGCGGTAGGTAGCGCTGAGTGCAACTTAAATTTTGATACAACCTCGTATTTACAGATATCGTGCATTTATGTGGACTCATTATAAATTGTCGAACTTTATCAAAATGTTTCTCCATCAGAAAGCTACCGAAAACGCAAAACAAGCATTGGTAATACAAGTACAAAACTTCCAGATTATATCACATTGAAAAATAGGTTACAAATGAAAAGAAAACTTAGTTTGTAAATTATGAAAACATCTGGAATATATTTCTGAAACTAATTGTAGACATTTCTGGTACTTAGTACTGATGCCGTTTATTCTCATCATTTACGGCAAAATTCAGCGAATTTAGTTACTAAGTAATAATATTTCCACTAAAAACATTTGCATTAGTGTTGACAAGCAAATTGTAGTTTTGTTTTTTACTTATAAAAATTTCTGTAAGTTGATTATTGCAATTGTGTTAATTATAGAGTAAATTAAACGTTTGCGACACACATATATTTTTAGCTTTGCAAGAGTAAACGGTAAAAGCCACCAAGACTGAAACATACGTAAATGAAAGAGTCGATGCCGTTGTACCTACTAAACACAAATCATATACCTAATACTATGTATTATTTATAAAAGTAACATCTATGATATGTTAATTTGTAAACAGTTTTCGGAAAAGTTTGGGTTCTTGTAATTTTTAACAAACTAATGAAGGGCCTATTGATCCAGTTTATATAATTTCATGTTTTAAAAGTTTTAAGCTGCGCCCGTAATGTTAACTAGTGGAGAGTATAATACATCCAGCTTCTTGAGAGGAATTTACGGCGATAACGGGGCTCCTGTTCAATACGACGAAACTTTGGCGTTTATCTGCGGTTAGCTTTGGAACTTTTTTCGTGTAAACAAGATAAATATGTTAAAATTCTTTTGAGTTGGGTTGGAATCCAAAATTCCTCACGTACACGCATTATTTCGTTGCAAATGGGGGACATGAACTTCACGATATCGTAGAGCTTTAAATCCGCAAAGTTTTCGTGTCAACGCGAAAGTTAGCACCAACAAATAGTCTTGTTAGTGGCTAAATGCGTATCACTGCCATTATTTATTCACGAAATGGCACCCCAGAAGCTACTGCGTAACATGAAGAGCTCGAATTTAACGAATATTAATTTGACTGCCGCTCCCAAACCTAAACACACGTTTTGAGTTATGCACCGAGATGCGTATCGCGAGAAAACTGTTCTATCATTTATATTAACGATAATAAAGAATCTAGTTTTACATACAACGACTACTGTTTCGGATTGTAATTTTTTATTTTCTTTCTGTTGCAGGTGAGATTGAAGGAAGTGTAGGCGAGAACTTTGAGTAAGTTTTTTGCAAAACTTTCTTCCTAAGCGTTTTCCACCCTCTTGTAAGTAATTTCATTAACATATCGCTGTTAGTAGAGTGTTTTAGCGATAATAAGTGTCTCCAGGGTAGTTTTGAGGTCAGGGATGAATATAACGAGCGTCGCGATGGGACTCTTAACATCTAGCATCCGCAGCACTGTGAAAACTTGAGCTTCTTGCCAATTATGCATATGTTCGGTGCCAAGCTTGAATTCGTTTAGTCTTACAATTTATGTTTCTATAAGCGGAATGGCCGCAAGCTGTTTGCTTTGAATTTATCCCTGTAATTGTTACAAAACAAGAGATGAAGTAAGTTTCTGATTTGATTGTGAGCCTTGTTTTTCTCTTTTCAATGATATTATCACTGTAGTATAGTTCTTACGATCAGCATTTTTCAGTTTCGGATTAGCGCTTTATTTTCACAGCACAAACTGAACGCATTTCTGTCTTTGTTAGTTGCTTGCAGATTCATATTTCCGACAAAGACGTATGTCGGAGTGACATCTGCGAACGAAACAAGACCAACACTGTACGTGTGAGGTATTCTGTCGGCTGACACGTTTAGTAGAAAGAAACAGAGATACTTGAAGAATGTCTCGCAGATGCAACCAAACGTCACTACTTAAATCTGTTTCCAGCAGTATTTAAAATGTTTTAGAGGTTGAATGGCTGAAAAAGCCGTTCGCAATGACACTACACTAGCGTTTTCACATAGTGCTCTACGGTTGCAATCTTTCTTGAATTTAGAACCAATACATTGTAGGAGTTTCCTAATCATTGATATTGCAGCATTTGGAATTTGTTTGTCTTTCAAATTTTGTTGTACTGTTTTTAAAGTGACTGGCTTTTTTTCAACGTACATTCTGTACACTACATCTCTAACTGTCATTTTTAATATTTCGGGCATATCTTCAGTTTTTAACTTTTTTCTGGAGCTGTGCACTTTTTTTTTTATTAATGGCAGGTTGTCTTTCCTTTGCTGCACTATTTTCCGTATGGTGGGTAAACTTATTTTTAATGCATCTGCAACTCGTTCCCGAACCGCTACAACGTCGCGTAATGGGCCAAAATTGTGAACAATTAATGCAGTAATAAAGCATAAAAAAATACTTTTCAGCCGACTTACATTGATAAAAAATCGGTAATTTTGTTTGTTTTTTCTTGCTTGTTTTGTTCAAGTCTTCTGTATAGTTTTCAACATCAACAAAACTGTATCATATTTTAAGCGCACATACTGGCCTTGTAAAATTTCGAATGGTATGCGACTGCTTATACGCTACTGCAAGAGACACGACTGTTGGTAACTCACATTTACTTTCCTCGTCTTCATCACTAATAATATTATCAACGAATTTATCACACTGATCAGTTATTGATTGTTGGAGCAGGAATGCTGTTATAACCTAATTATTCTTCTTTTTTTTCCTCTGTGTGATTGCCAGTGGTTTGTTAATTACCTACAATGAGTAGGTTCTGTGAGGTTCTTTACACGTATGCCGGTTAGACTAACTCGTCGAACAGAGAAGAAAAGTTCCACTACATGGTTTACGGCTATCAAAGATGATCGCATGGCAACCGGGACCGGGAGCTTTACGTGCCCTTCGAAGCACGATCGGTTGCATATGCCACTATATCGGTCCACCCATCCGAGTATTGACCAGCGCAGACTGTTCTGCACTACGAATACCGTTTGACCGACATCTGCAGCGCTCCACATGTAGTTCATTATAAATGGTTAAAAGAGAAAATTGGTGCGATAAATGTTCTTCATTATATTTATTTACGATAAACACTTTTATTTAAATTAATGAACCATGTTTCGGGACTTTAATTTAGGTTCGCTGTAACTGATAGAACGCTATAGACAGGTTCTACTGTATTTACTTCTGAATGTGGAGATTATGATTTTCTTAGAAGTTTCTTAAATGTTTTGTATTTTGTAAGTACTGATTCATAAATATTTGATGGTTTGTATACAATTTCGTTGAAGAGCTTTAATAAATGAAGATCCCCACGTTATATGGATCATTATGTTGGAATACTGCTTGATATCTAAAGAACTGTAGTACTGAAGTACTGAACGGTTTTTTCCACAATAAAAACGTCTTATTGCAAACCTCCTCATGTAGAATAGGTGGAAAATGTAAGTTTTTCAAGAGATTCAAGATTTAGGTTAGAAGACCAGTGTGTTAAATCAGTCTAGTTCTAGATATAATTCTTGATTTAGATGTAGCAATAGATATTTTTATATTAATCAAAAACTTTACTGTTCTTTTGTCCGGTGCGAAAGATTTTAAGAAACTTATAGGAATATCATAATTTTTGTTTATATTATAATTATACGTTTAGCAATAAATCTCTTTTGTTCTAGAGTAATAAATAACAGTAATTACTGAACTATACTTTAATAACTACTGAACAACTGCCCTTTATCGATAATTTGGATGATCATCCTGTATAAAGCTATTACAACTCTTCCTCTTTTTCTTCTTCAGCCTATCTTCGTCCACTCCTGGATGTAGGTCTCCCTTAAACTCTTCCAAATCGCAGGATCTCTGGCTTTATGATGCCAGTCTCTACCTGCTATTTTCTTGACGTCGTCGAGCCACCGTTTGTGTGGTCGCCCTCTACCTCTTCTAGTTTGTCGAGGTCTCCAAAAAAATCCTTTTGATGTCCATCTTTCTTTATCTTGTCTCGCGGCATGACCAATCCAATTCCACTTCATGTGTGCGATATATCTATGACCCTTGTTCGTAATCTTATATGTTCGTTTCTGATATGATCTCTCAAAGATATTCCCAACATCGCCCTCTCCATAGCTTTCTGCATAACTTTTAAACGATGCACGCTTTTAACAGTAAGGGTCATTGTTACCGGTCCATATGTTGCCACTGGCAAGATGCAGGTGTCAAACATTTTTTCTTCAAGTTTATAGGAATCAGGTTGTTTTTAAATATATGTCTAGGTCTACCGAAGGCTCCCCAGGCTAGACCAACTCTTCTCGCTATTTCTGTTGACTGATTGTCTTTGCCCAGTTTGATTTCGTGGCCGAAATAAATATATTTATTTACATGCTCAATTAAGTTATTGTTCAAGTATGGCTCTATGACGTTGTCAGACATTACTCTTGTTTTTCCCAGATTCATGTGTAGACCTATTTTGCCGAGATGCTATATTCAGATCTTTTAGTTCCTGGGCGTCATTGCTTATGAGAACGATATCGTCGGCAAAACGTTGGTGGCTCAAGTATGTACCATCGATATTTATTCCTTTCTTTTCCCAATGTAGTTTCTTAAAAACGTTCTCTAGCGCCAGCGTAAAAATCTTTGGGAATATTGGATCGCCTTGGCGCACTCCCTTCTCTATTTGAATTTTGTTTATTAATGTTTCGTCGTCCATACGTATCCTCATAGTAGCTCCCACATGCATATCCTTTATGATTGTAGAATATCTGGAATCAATCCTCGCATCGTCTAGTGCCTTCAGAAAAGTCAATTTTTCAATCGAATCGAAAGCTTTGTGATAGTCGATGAAGGCAAGGCTCGGTGAAATATTGTACTCTGTGGATTTTTCAATTAATGTACATAATGTTTGGAGGCGGTCCACTGTGCTGTAGCCTTTCCTAAAAGCGTTAGGAAATCTGAAAGAATCGGAAGAAATCTGATCTCATCTCAAAAATTTAAGATTTTTGTTATAGGATTTTGTAGAGGTAAATACAAGGAAGATCTCGTTTGCAATAACCCTGTCTAAGTATCTGAAAATACTGAGAATGTAAGCCCTCATTAAACAATCTTTGATTGGAAAATGGATGTGTATAACCACAAAGAACTTTGAAAGTTTGTAAAGCCTGATTAAGCAATGTATTCAAATAAGTAAAAAGAATATGGTGTGAAATAGGACAAACGGAAAATACCCGAGAAGATATAAAAAGGTAAATTGAAAGGAAAGCGAACTATAGAACGGCCGCACAAAAGGTGGAAAGATCAAGAGACGGGGGTCAAACCAGGTATGTTCTAATACGATATTTAGAAATGAGAAAAAGATACAAAAAGTATCTTGCGTAGAATCTGAGTCGATGTCCTCTTAAAAGGATTTGAAAGAACTTTCATAACTCGCTCTTAAATCACTCAAGAGGTTTCATGGAAAGTAAATGCTTTATATATAACTTCAAAAAATTTAATTATATAGCTTTGTAATGTAATGTATTTTATAATTATGAAAAACTCGATAATTCGATTTTTATCTTTACTTGGAGAAAGGGTATTTTAGATATAAACAAAATATTTTCCTATTTCTTAAATCGCAGATTTCCCATCCCCTTTTGAAAAAAACGACAATTGATTTTTTCGCTAGCCCGTCATTATTAAATCGTATAGTTTTTTGCAAATTGGGAATTAAAAAAAACCAGTTTTGTTCTAGATCTCAGAGATTTCTGAAAATTCCTGGAACACTAAAGTTTGCTGTTTCCTCTAACTCACTCTTGTTAAATTATTCAATTTTGTTTATACAACTTAGACGTTTTAACATACACATACCAAAATGTTTCCCATACAGCTTTTAGTAATAGCCTTCTGAAAAATAAAGTCAGTGTATAAGAAATGAATAGTTTCTATGTTAATGGGTGCAACAAAGTTTCTGGTGTTCTTGAATCTATTAATTTATTAACTATTTCGCAAAATAACTGAAACTCCAGGTTTACATTATCACACTATCGTCAAATGAATCGGCACGGTTTTACAGCCATTGTAAGTCTTTGCAAAAATACAAAGACTATCTCAATGATTTCTTAAACAATTCTCAAAACACCGAAAGTTTGACTTTTATATTTCCTTATTATCAGATCAGACGCAATTTTACTGAAAATCAAAAGTGTAATGTTTTATACATAGATAGCGTGTTTTAGTTTACATTGTTATAATCGAATGAAGCTTTTTAGTTTAAGAACGAGTAGAGTGTAGTGGCTTATATATAAAAATTCTGTAGATGTCGTATCCACGGTGTGTAAGTATCCACCTCACGATTTTGCTAAAATGTCCATTCTTTAATAGCAGATTAATTTATGTGAGAGTCTTTTGTGTTAATTCAGGTTTAGCTAAACACACCAAAAGTGCATTCGTTTGTGAATCAATTAAAATTGCAGGTCCATGAATTTCACGAAATTCCCATGACGTGGATAGTCAATACATAAAGTGGTAACCGTTTGGTGAAATTAACTATCATAGGTTATGGGCCTTATATCCACATTTGTAGCAAAAATGGGAAGCGTTCTTCCAATTTCATTGACAACATACGTTGTAATTAAAGTAAACATTGTACAACTAGGTAACATCGCATTTCGTTTAATAGCCAATACAGTCACATCAAGTTCAAGTTTTTTTAATGTTGACTTATTGCAGATCTCGTCCTTTCTTGTAGTTTTAGTACGTGTGCCGCTTTGACTCCTC
>JABXWE010006070.1:0-16350 GCA_014611495.1 Limonius californicus | reverse complement strand
AGCTGCCGATTACTTTCTAGGACTGCAAATTGAACATTTTGATGATAGCAGTATCAAAATTAGTCAGCAAACATATGCGAAGAGCATTCTTAAACGTTTTAATTTCTCAGAATGCAAAGCAGTATCTACTCCTATGTTGAAAACCTCGGATGTTCAACAATCAGGGAAAGAAGATGATAAAACGTCAAAATTTCCTTATAGAGAAGCAGTTGGAGCATTAATGTATTTAATGCTTGGAACAAGACCTGATTTAGCCTTCAGTGTGAGCTTCTTATCCAGATCTCTTGAAAATCCTACCATCGAAGATATAGCAAGATTGAAGCGAGTTTTTCGTTATATAGCAGGGACGATTGATTATGGAATTTCATACAAGGCAAAAACAGAAAATGGTAGTTTAGAGTGCTACAGCGATGCAGATTTTGGAGGTTGCTCAAAGACAGGCCGCTCTACATCTGGAGTGGTCATCATCCATACTGGAGGAGCCATTTCATGGTTAAGCCAGCGTCAAGCAATGGTAGCAACATCAACTACTGAAGCTGAAATCGTAGCTGCAAATGAGGCTGTCAAAGAGATCATTTGGCTGATACGACTATTTAAAGAAATTACAGAGCTAAAACATATTCCTATTTTACAAATTGACAATTCAGCAGCGGTAAAATTAGCGCAGAATCCAGAATTTCACCGCCGTACTAAACATATAGCTATTAAATATTTTTTCATTCGTGAAAAACTAAGTGAAGGGGAACTTGGTGTTCAACAAGTTTCAACTGATCAACAAGTGGCGGATGTTATGACTAAACCATTACCTAAAATGCGTTTACAGATTCTGTGTACTCAAATGGGATTATTGTAAGTGTTAGTTACAAGTTTTTTCTGTGAGTGTTTTAATTTTTTCATTTAACAAGGGAAAGTGTTAAAGTGTAAAACAAGTGTTAAAACTTAAAATTAAGAAGTTACTAGATCTAAGGTTTTTCCGTTGTCATAGCTAGATATTTTTTGTTAGTCGTTTTAGTTCACGTTGTACTGATGTTATACACAGAAGATAAGTTCACGTTGTACTTATGAAATACACAGGCGTGCTTGAGTAAGTTAAGGTTATGTCAATAAAGACCATAAGTTGTATTTTGTGTGTGTAACCTCTAAAAAACGGTTTAATAATAAATAGAAATAAACAAACTTCAATAAAAACTTAATTCAATAAGTTATTGAATAAATTCAATATATCCGCGTCCAACCGTTCATGGGTGCAAAGGTACCTGCGTTCAAACGTCTCCGCGTTCAAACGTCCCTGCGTCTAAACGTCATACGAGGTCTGACCAAAATATATCCAGAATGGCTTTATTTAAAAAGAAATTACAGGATTTGTGAAATTAATTTTAAATTGCCTTCAAAGTAATCCCCTTCCGAAGCCACACACTTAATCCAGCGTTGCTGTCATTGCTCGAAACATTTTTTAATTCTTCTTCTGAAATAGCGAGCAGCTGCTTCGTCGTGTTCTACTGTATCTCCTCAATGTCTTGAAATCTTTTTCATTTCAAATGGAATTTGATTTTCGGGAATATAAAAAAGTAGCTGAGAGCAAGGTCTGGCGAATAGGGTTGCTGACGGATCTGTGGAATACGGTGCTTAGCAAGAAACTGCTGCACAAGTTGCGATGCGTGGGCAGGGGCATTGTCATGATGCAATTGCCATTCGCCATTCTCATGCAAGTCCGACCTTTTCCGACGAACGGCGTCCCTCAAACGTCGCAGAACTTGGCAATAATACTCCTTGTTGATTGTCTGGCTCGATGGAGCGTATTCATGATGCACAATTCCCTTGTAATCGAAAAAAACAGTCAGCATCTTCGTAACATTGCTGCGCCTTTGTCGTGCTTTTTTAGATTTGGGAGATTTTGGGGTCTTCCACTGTGCAGATTGGGTCTTAGTTTCGGGATCATACCCATAAACCCCACGTTTCATCGCCAGTTACGATTGTTTTTACAAAGTTTTCGTCGTTTTTTGACGCACTAAAACAACTCAGTAGTAGCTGAAACACGGGCATGGTTTTGCTCAACTGTGAGAACTTTTGGTACAAATTTGGCCGAGACGCGTCTCATACCCAAATCCTTCGTAAGAATTGATTGAACTGAACCGAAACTAATTTATAGGTCTGAAGATAACTCACGCATAGTGATTCGGTGATTTTCCCGCACAGCTGTGCACACAGCTTCAATTTTTTTTTTACTTTTGCTGGTTGTAGGTCTTGCAGAACGCGGATCACTCTCAGCACTTTTACGACCATTTTTAAAGCGTTTATACCACTCGTAAACTTGTGCATGGCTTATACAATCTTCCCTATAGGCTTTTTGTAACTTTAAATATGTATTTTTGCAAGTGTCTCCAAGTTTTTGACAAAGTCTGATACAAATTCGTTGGTCACTTTTTTCAGACATGATAAATGCGCCAAACAGTTACACATATGTCACCAAAACACATTACTGTGAAACAACCGACTGAGCAAGGCCAATGTGATTCACAGCACATCTGTAATTGATGCCAAGATCACTTTGTGCAAAACCACATCCCTCAGTGTTCAGTCGTTGCAAACTTATGAAACTATTCTGGATACATTTTGATCAGACCTCGTAGACCGACATCAGTGTGGATACAAAAATAAAAATATTTAATAGTACAATTAAAGCCGTGTTACTATATGGGTGTGAAACATGGTGTACAAATAGTGGGACAATAAAGAAACTGCAAACTTTTATAAATAGATGCCTTAGACACATTTTAAAAATATGGTGGCCAAAAACAATTACAAATATTGAACTGTGGGAAAAAACTAAATAACAAGAAATAAGTATCGAAATTACCAGAAGAAAATACGTTGGTTAGGACATACACTGAAGAAGATAAATGAATACCCATGTCGGAGTGGAACCCTAAGGGAAAAAGAGCTAGAGGAAGACCTTGACACACATGGAGAAGAAATATAGCAGAAGAAACTGAAATGTCCTTTTCGCAACTGAAAATAATAGCTGACGATAAGCAGTGAACTATTATTATTATTATTATGAAATGCTAGGCCAACTTCAGTACAAGAGATTAGAGCATTACTGAGATTACTTTACATGTCTGCAGCGAGTAAAAATTATATTAACCATCTCAATATCGGGGAAATGTGGAAAACAAGCTGTAAAGAAGTTTCCAGCCAGAACGCGTTTTGAAATTTGTGTAGAAACTTTCCGCGTTGTTCTTTCATCGGAAAGGCGCTGGTGGAGCTGGGAGTCGCACTCCGACGAAGGCCCCACTCTCTACTGTCTCAAAACGACGCCAACCCGAGCGAGGACAGCTGGACCGGCCATATAAAAGCAATTTCCGAGGAAAAATCATTAACTTCTGAGTCAAAGCCTGGAGAAGGAGTAGCCGAGAACATTAATCGAATCCTTTCAATAAAACCCAGCCCACCGTAATACCTGAAAGTCCTAGGAATCCATTTAACACTGATTTAATGTGGGGAAGCCCGCGTTCTTGAGCTGTCACCCTGTAGTTGAATTTCCGTTCAACACTGGTTTAACCTGGGGAAACCCGCGTTTTGAAGTGTGATCCTGTAATTAACTTTCTCCCGAGCATTTAAACGTATTTTCACCTAACCTGAAAAAACACCGTATCGGGAGAAGTTTAAAGAATTTACTACGTATATCGCGGTACCATTTCGTTAACCTGGGGCAACCCGTGTTCTCGTTTGGAACTCGCTTTAAGAATTCTAAAACAAACCGCAATTCCTGCGAAAACCCGAACATTTAACGACAGGCCGCAATACACCGGCGAAAACAACTAAATCCGTTCACTGCACCGCCGAGATAATTCGCATCACTTATTTTATTCTAGTTATAGGTAACCTCAACGAATTTCATTTATTACTAGTTGACCGATGGCACGAGGTCAAGGAAGCTGTTAAAATCCAGTTGCTGCGAGTAATTCCGGTTACCTCCACTGCAAGAATCAATGTTATTTAATTGTTTAGTTCAGCTGTCAGACCACGATCCCCGCACCTCACTCGAACCGTGCGACCAGCAACAGGACCGTCTCGATTACAGGACCGAACTAAGGCCGGTTTGGGATTACATTAGAACACCGGTTTCAGTTATTATTGTGTATATTTATAATTAAAAATCTAGTATCTTAATTTAAGTTAGTTCTGTATAAATAGGAATAAAACTGTTGAGCCTATAAATAATTTTATTCCTAGTGAGCCCTGGCTCTGAGTTTACCAGGCACCAGGCCCGAATATTACAAAGCGGTACGTCAGTGGAAATATTCCGCCTGTACATGTCACAATATCGGTTTAAACTTCTACTGAGACGTCTGAAATTCGATTATAAACAAATTCGTAATGAAAGAGTACAGTTTGATAAGCTTGTAGGAAGTCTATTACAGCTCATAATAGAACACGGTCTCCTGCACCGTACGCCACTACTACTGCAAAAAAAAATTAGCGCCACTACTGGAAGGTTACCCTTCAGCAGATGACGTTGATAAAAAGAAAATTTAGGTTGTGCACCATTAGCATAATTAATTATTAAGTATAAATATGATTTTAACAATTGTGTTTTCACTGAATTATATTATTGTAATATATAAAAACCAAACTTTTAAATTATACATTTTTTGTTAATTTTATTTACTGCTTTAAATGTTCTTTATGTAAATCTTGTTCGTAAGTTTTTATAGTTTACTAAATAACAAATTTAGTTGTTATATAGGACTTGTGCAAATAGTTTTTGAAATTTGATAAAAATGCAATTTTATTAAAATATTGTACTTTATAAAAGTGAAAATTATTAAAATCGTTGCTTCTTAATTTGTGTTTATCCACAGTTTACCTGTAAATTTATGTAAAATAACAAACAGGCATTTACTTATGATTAGTTACACTTTTTAATTTCAAAAAGTTTGACTTTCATACTGCAGCACATTGTAAAACACAACTTTTAAAGCTTTTAATACTATCAAAACTCTTTTACTGCTGTTTCAGTTATTTCAATTTTACCGTCAAATCCTTGTATATTAATATTAGTAAATAACTAATTTTTCGCAAGGTATTTACAAGTTCCTATTTCAAACTTCTCTAAAATAATTTAAATTATAAGTGGGTTCTAAAAACGAATTCAAATGTCGCGTGTCAAAATACCTGACGTTTTTAGGTTTTACACTACAAATATGTCATCCTTTTATCTCTAGCCACCTGTCTTTCTAATCTACACATTTCGCGGTTCATGACATGTTGAAACCACTCTACCAAAATGATAAATTCAAGAGAGTCAAGAATAAACAGGAAACTAATAAAGCCTACAGTAAACACTTCCATGAAGATTAAATACTTTGGGTTGAATAATAATATAATATCTAATGACGTTTTTCTTAAATTTCAAGCTAAAGTTATTATTCAACCAATGTTCAATATGTGTAAAGTCATTCACAACAATTTGTTCAAAGTAAATCACAACCAATAAAGAGGCCAATTTATTTATTTCTTAAATAAGCTATATTACCAATGGATGGACCACACAGAAAAAAATCAGGAATAATTAATAATGGAGTAATTTACTGATGATCCCATGTAAATTGATATCAACATAGTCGTTAAATTAATACCACAAACTTAACGCTGGGTGCTCTTGGCGATTTGTTCCTTTAGTACCAATATACTGGTGCGTTGCTCAGGTGGCAGCATTGCAATTTGCTCATCCGATAATTGTAAAACTTGCATAATAAGAGCGGCCTAAAAAATTCATTGAAATAATCTCCTTGCTAATGAAAGAATAATTATTCAGACCTTCTCCTGGTCAGAAGCGCCAGCATTTCCAATATTTGGTGACATCCCAGCACTGATACGTTGGGCTGATGGAATAACCGGTGGTACAGGAACTGGTGGCGGTCTTACACCTTGGACAGGCAGTGGGTTTACAATAGGGGCTGAAATGTGAACACTTTATGAGAATTGCCTTCTTATGTCGGTAACCAAAAATTACCAATGCCCTTCTGTCGTGGATCTTGAAGTCTAGCTTGACGAGGATCATTGGTGAACCCAGCACCACTGCGAGGGTCTCTGACAAAGCTGTTAAACAAGTTCAGTTAATAAAATATATACTGAAAGATATTTGAAACTAAAAACAAATGCATGCAGTTTTGAGATTATTGAATAACAAGAACCCCTATCTCTAAATCTTTCTTATACCTACTTAATTATGACTTGATATGATGTTTATCAGAAATTAAAAATCTATGTAGGGTGTCAAAACTTTTCTAGAAAACGTTCCCACAATGTGGAGGGGAAAATGGGGGGGGAAAAACAGTTTGAAATTTTATTGTTGGAGTACCTAAAGCCTACGGGGTTGAATGGGGAAGATTACCTTGCGAGTCATGATGACTCTCTCCACATTGTAGGAATGTTTTCTAGAAAAGTTCAAAACCTGGTTTACTTACACAGATATCACTTTTTACGTTTTCTAACTGACACCCTGTATATAATAGAAAGTTGTTTATAAAGATATAATCGTTAATACTATCTAAGAAGGCATTAATTAATGGGTTTCTGGTAGATCCTTTTAATAATATTGAACAGGTATTATTAATAATAATAGAACCAGAACCGATCCCTCTTTTCTTTAGGTATTTAGCTAAACAAATGACAAAAGCAGCAAGAAACGTTTCATGGCCTGTTGCAGCAGTCCATGTACACTAGTTAAACTGATTCCACATGCTAAACTCTATTTGTTGAGCACTGAGCTAGAACGTCAACAAACGTACGTGTTTGACTCATACGAGCGCGAGCTGTGATTGGTCTAGGCTAGATAACGCTAATGCCCCATTACTTAAGGAGTAATTGACGCTCAAAAGCTTTACTTTCCACTCGCAATTACCGAGTTAAGTTTGTGTGCTTTTTGAGCACGACAGCAGTTAAGTACGTAATAGTATTAGGTATGCAAATGTCTATTCCTAAATATTTTCACATTACATAAATAGTCTTATTATGACAAGAATGCCATTAAAAGACTCGTTAAAGGAAAATTACTTCTGACTAAACGGTAAATAGTTTGCCATTAGTTAAACACCGCGGATAATTATTATTATATTATATTAATTGTTAATAATTAAGTGTTTATTATTCCTTTAATGCTTTTAGTATTATGTATTTATTTGTGTCTGACTAATTAATGGATTGCAGGATTTAACATGATGCACCTATTTGTCAACCACGCATTGGACTACTTAACAGCAGATTGCTTTTACGTCAATATTTGTAATGCAGATGTCTCCAAGTCCATAAAACACCTTCACTTAAAAAATTCTTCTAAAAAAGAATTCTGACGGTGCGAACGATAATTTAGAAACGCAAGGAGTATTACGTAAATACACATCCGGTAAATCAACGCACCTGTCAAGCGTTTGTTAACGTTCTAGCTCAATCCTCAACAAATAGAGTTTAGAGTACTATACGGAATGCTCTACAACTTGTGTAATTCTTTTGGTTTGTGCCAAAAGTACGCATTTCTGCCCAACATTAAGCCCACTGTTAGTTAACAGAAAGAAATATATTTATAATATAGATACAGCAATAACAAACAAGAAATAAATGTATACTACTGTCAATAGTAAATCCTGAAATCATCAAATGTTGAGATAGAGAACAAGGAGACAGAATGAAATGCAGGATGACTATTTAGTGTAAACAGTAAAAATTGTAATTTGAAACTAGATTCAATTTTCCATTAAGTAAACTCAAAAGCTGCAAATGTGCCAACTTCCAGTATGAAAATTAGAAATTAATAGTTTAAAATTAGAAATTTGTAGTTTTAATGTGGAAATCTCTAATTTGAAAGTGTGAAAAATAAAAATTTATAGTTTAAAAGCAGAAAATTAAAGTGTACAAGTAGAAAATTATAGTTTAAAAGTAAAAAATTGTAGTTTAAAAGTAGGAAATTATAGTTTAAAAGTAAAAAATTATAGTTTAAAAGTAGAAATTTGTAGTATGAATGCAGAGATACCTAATTTTAAAGAGTGAAAAGTAAACATTTATACAATATAGTAGAGAATTATAGTTTAAAAGTAGACATTGATGATTGTTTCTTGCCTTACTTCTTTGAAATTCATGTTTATATTTAAAAATAATAATAATATAAATTCCCACGTTATTTATTTTAGCGAAATAAATAACGTTGAAATTGAGATTATTATTATTTTTGAAATATAGAAATTTATAGTTTAAAATTACTAATTTTAAACTACAAAAGTCTAGTTCTACAAGGTTCTTGTTTTAAAAAATAAATAAACAGCTAAAAGAATGGTCATTTCCTGGTATAAAATTGGTAATATTACCTATTTGATTTCGATTTTTGTTCATACAGTACAAGATTCCTTGATATCTCTGTTACTTCTCAAAATATTAAAAAATTTTAAATGGAACACAGATACATTACAATTTTAAATATATCCCTCATAAATAAAGAATTGATGTTTTGAATGGTATCGTTT
Source organism: Limonius californicus (assembly GCA_014611495.1). NCBI lineage: Eukaryota > Metazoa > Arthropoda > Insecta > Coleoptera > Elateridae > Limonius > Limonius californicus. The sequence goes on along the minus strand of JABXWE010006070.1, from coordinate 7,828 downwards.
TCATGATACTCAATTGTTCATAAAAAATATTGACAACATTTGTTAATATTCCCCTTGTGTAACTAATGAAATTATTTTTCGTTCCAACTTGATGTAAAAGTTTAGTGATATTTAGTCATGAAATATTGTAAATCCATCAAATAGTCTTTAATTTAATGTAAAATACTGCATATTTAAAAGTGTTATCAAACATTGATCGAATACTTAAAAAAGAATTGCAGTCTGAAGACATAACAAACTAAAATCCCTTCAAGGATTAATTCAAACCCCTCTCCGCTTTTTGGCATTAAAACATGTCTTGAAACGTTTTTAAATAGCAATTTTCAAAACATGTGACTATTGAAGCAATACTAATTATAGAAGAAAACTATCTTTAACAAGGACGAAGGTAAACAAAAAAGAGAGGTAATTTTATACTGATTGACAAACAGCACAAGGATTATATTAAACCTAGAGATCCATCATTTTGTATTTTTCATGAGCTCTGCTGAACCACAACTCTAAAAAAATTCAACCATGCAATACTATTAAATTAATAAAAAAATCCAAACACCAAACTCCAGATTAGAATTGAAATATTATTACCTGTCCGCTTTCAAATCCAGTTTAGGAACACTACAAAGGGTCATAAAATTATACACACGGAATACAACGGCATATTTCTCTTAACTAATATACTCACTTTTCTGCCACAGGTAGAGGTAGTGGATTAGGCAACGGAACAGGCAATGTACGCATGTCCTGATCGCCACCCATACGTGTTCCTAAACGTGGGTCTCCTGGGCCTCGCATATCCAAGGAGCGTAAATCAACATCCTGACCTACTCTCCAAGAGACTAATAAAGAATTTGTCAAAAATTTAGTAATTAAAAATCAAACCTGTGAAAACCGGTGTTTGAGGGGGGTTTGGATGGATCATCGGTACTATTGGAGGAAAATCAGGTCTTACAACAGGTGGCTGTACGGGTTGTGGTGTAAAGTTGTTATTAATTGGTATTGGCCCATGAAGCGGCTTATCATTCGGCAACAACAGTGGTGGCACTGAAGTTTCTGGATGCAGCATGCTCTGGAAATATTTTAAGTTTCATTGATTTACTGCATAGAGTTTTTTGTCTTACTTAATCGAAATTCACATTAATCAATAATGAAATATACAGCGAGTATGACGCGACACAGAATTTTGTATAAAACTTTTCTACATAGTTCTGCAAAACATATATTATATAATTATATAATATATTATATGACATGGAACAGAATTTCATGAGAAATTCTGTCTGTTACCATGCGCGAATAGGTCAAAACTGTGTTCAATGTAGAATTCTATCAAGGTTTCATAATATTAGATTGATGCATAAGATCGTAGCCCTTTTCTATACATTTATGAACGCACGACAAAGTAAACAAGCTGCTACAATAAAGATCGCCAGCGAGATAAGAGTAAGTGCGGTTAGCGTCGGCGTAAACACTTGTATACAACATTTACGTTTCTGCCTTTTGTGATCATTGATGAACACCAAAAATTGCTCGTTTGCGCAGCGGTACGCCGATTTTGGACACCATCACCTAAGCTAATCGCACTTTTTCTTAACTCACCCACGTCCTCGATTACTGCAGCTTGTTAGTTTTGGCACAGGTTTATGTAAAATAAATAAATAAAAGCGCTACGAACTTATGCATCAACCTAATATTATGAAACCTTATAGAATTCTACATTAGCTACAGTCACTTTTGATTATTTTGACAGTTTTCTATGCACTATTCACGATTGATTTGCCATCCAGCAGGCTGTGTTTTTTTTTCTTAAGTTGCATTTCTTAAATATTATTTGATTGATTACTAGCAATGTCAAAATGAAATTGCCCTGTTGCCAGCTCTAGGGTCCCCTACTTTTCTAAAATAATCTAGTAAGTTTAGAATTAATAAAACACATAATATATTATACCTACTTGATTGTCAGAATGGTGAAAGTTATTAACAAAGTTACTAAACTGCAAATTGTGAAAGCTTTCAACCATTATAAAAGAGATAGGCCAGACTTCACACGATTTACGATTATAAATCGATTAATTGATATATTTGGGATAAGCATGTATTATTTCTTAAATACGCAATTGCAAATTACTTATAATTTTAGGTGTCTGAGATTTCTATAAGGGACAATTTATCACAAGGACAGGACGTTTTCTTAAATTACACGTTTAGAAAATATTTGCGACGACAAATTTGGCAGTATCATCTGAAGAATGAACATTTTACTCTCGACAAACTCTTGGCCGACTCTCGCGAAAATGTGGAATACAAGGGGGGGTAGGACTACTTTAGTCAAAATTATTAAATCAATTGGTTACAAACACAAAATTAAAAGTGAGGGGAAGAGGTTCACGATTTTGAATGCGGGATGTAATTTAGGTTTTTTGGAAGGACGCGATATGTTACTAGACTCAAAGAACAACGACAGGGACTATCATAAAACTATGAACGGGGAAATTTTTCAAAATTGATTGGTTAATCAGCTGATTCCTGCTTTGGACAAGTTGCAAGGAAAATTTGTCGTGGTTATGGACAACGCACCTTATCATTCAGTGCAGTTTGACAAGCCGCCCACATTTTCTTGCAAAAAAGGTGTATTGCAGGAATGGTTGGTTAACCACCACAATGTCGAAATTAAGGGCAAAATTACTAAGAAAAAACTTTGGGAGTTAATTAAACCTTGGCGACGAAATTTTGAAAAAGCGTAACTATGAGGTTCTTCGATTGCCTCCATACCATTGTCAATACAACCCAATTGAAATGGCGTGGGGGTTTTCTAAGACCTATTACAATAAGCACATAAATTCGCAGCCAAAATCGAAAGACAAGGTTGCAAATTTATGGCGTGAGGCTCTTTCAAAATGTACCCTCGACATGTGGCAAAATTTCTGTGAGCATTGTGAAAAATTTATTTCGGAAGACTGGACAAAACATTTGGGAAGTCTATCGTTTGAAAATATTCCTCCTTTCATTATTTCAATTGGGGAATCTGATTCAGAATCGGAGGGTGCTGATGATTCAGATACTTCTGGTGATAGCATGAAGGTGGAATAGGGTAGCGGATATTCTTTTGGCATCTAAATTGTGAACGAGTGTTTTACAGTTTTTATCTCGCCGAGAAAAACACTGATCTCAGAGGAATACGAACTTGGGTCTCTTAGCACCAGAGGCAAACAGTCAACCACTGGACTACCATAATATCAATTTGAAACATGAGTGGCATGGACGTTAATTCTTCTTAATTTGCTGCAAGACCTAAATATAGGAAAACAAAGAATGGCGTGGAATATGCTCTGTATACATACGATTTAAGTTCAAAATTCTCGTGTAAAAAGAACAGCAATATGTATTTGGTATGTGTTAAGACAACATTTAAATTATAGTTATTTTTTTATTTATAAAGAAATCCTTATTATATCTAAGTATTATAAACCAATATTGAGCAGCAATAGGCGGACGTTAAATGAACAATCAAGCTCCACTGGCAACATTGCCTGCTTTCAAAAAACATAACCTCCATCAAGAAAAACTAGCATAACCCAACTTAATTAATTGACAAATTTCAATGATACCACATATTCCCCCAGATTTCCACAGCCTGTTGGATGGCAAATCAATCGTGAATAGATTATACGAGCCCTAACAACTATATCTTTCTTTCTTTATCAATTCCTCTTTTACCTTATGGTCGGCGTAATGTTGTACGAGCCCTAACAACTATATATTGGGACAAAATAAAATACATATATAAGTCAGGTATTTCACAGTTTACTTGTTTTTCTAATAATTTTTTTAATTTAATACTGAGTAACTAGTTACTTAACAAAAATTGGGGCCAATTAGCAACACAAAAAACAAAATACTTATTCTATCATCTCTAATTAACGAGAAAAATGATCACATTGCGTGGCAACTAAACATTGGGACATAGCACGTTTTTTTTTTGTCTAAAATGGAGTAACATCACCCTTAGATTTTATGACCGCTCGAATTCGGTTGGGCATTGACTCAACTAAGGATCTGCACTTTTCAGAAGTAAATCCATTCCAAATTTGCTCTATTTTGGTTCTAAGTTCCGGTAATGTCCGTTGTGGGTTGTTCCTCAATGTTTGTTTCATTTTAAGCCACTGTTTCAATGATATTGAGGTCAGGACTTTTGGAAGGCCAAGAAAGAACATTTACGTTGTGGTCGCCAAACCACTTTTTTGCGGTTTTGGCCGTATGACAGGGCGCTCCATCCTGCTGAAAAATGTAATTTTCGCCAACATCTAACTTCGCGATACTTGGTAGCAGACTGTTTCCCAATATTTGTTGATATTTCGCGGCATTCACGGTACCATCAATAAATTCAAAGCGTCCTAATCCTACTTTGTCATGCAGCCCCAAATCATTACTCCTATAGGAAATTTTCCCGTACGTTTTAGGCAATCCTTGTGGAAAGCCTCATGTTTAGTACGAATCACGCGTTTACGGTGATCACCAACACATACGTCGAATTTTGATTCGTCACTGAAAATTACTCTGAACCAATCTTCTACCGACCAAGATAGTTTAGATTTTGCCCATGCAAGCCTGGTTTTCTTCTGTTTTTCCGTCAACAGTGGCTTTTCCTTTCCGTATAAGAAAACAATTTTGTTAAAAATTACACTTTTAAATTGTTACTTGTAATTCAACCTTATAAAACTTGAGTCCACTTTTATGAATCCACCGGCGACAGCATTCCCTTGACAGATTTAATCCAGTTTCGTGATTTATTCAGGCGTAATTTGCCTTAAAGTATTTCTTCGGCCTTTTGCATAGTTTTACTAATTGGCTCTTATTCTTGTCGACTTTTACATTTTTTATCTAGGATATTTCCCGCTTCTCCACATGCTTAATTATATTCCACACTATAGTTTTAGGAATATTAAGTTCATCCGCCACTTCACGTATAGTTTTATTGCGGCAATAATTTTTAAGCACTAACTCACGAATTTTTGAGATTGTAGAGATATCACGCACCATTTTGTTCAATAAACGCAGCGATTCATTCAATACGATAAGAAAACTATTGCCAATTAATCAGACGTTTGGTTCTCCATTGTTTTCGCAGCCTACTTGTCTTATCTTGTTTTATTTTTAACAGTTACTTTATACTGTCCCAATATGAACATTTTTCTTGTTAATTACAGATGATAGAATAAGTATTTTGTTCTTTGTGTTGCTGATTGGCCCCAATTGTTGTTAATTAACTAGTTACTTAGTATTGAATTAAAAAAATTATTAGAAAAACAAATAAACTGTCAAATACCCGACTTATATATGTTTTTTATTTTGTCCCAATATATAGTTGTTAGGGCTCGTACATGTCAACGTACTTTTGACCTATTTGGGCATGCTTACAAACAGAATTTCTCACAAAATTCTGGTCCATGTAGTACGCGTTTTGCAGAATGTTGTATAAAATTCCGTGTCTTATCACACAGACCTTAGAGCATGAATCAACAGAATGTTGTACAAACACTGTGTCGTCTCATGCTAGCCTAATACTAATAAAAACCTTTAAAATTTTTATATAAAACAACAACATAATTGAAGAGATCATCAAACACACTATACGAAGTGTCAAAGAAGTAGTTCAGAATTACAGTCAACTTTCACTTTTATTTAAAGGTATGAACTACATTTTCTAAATTTAATAAACATAGAATTTGTGACAAAAAAGTTAGATTATTTCATTCGCTGTTTCCTAGTAATCTTTCTTTGTAATTGATTGTATTTGCTTTATTTAAACTTAATTATTCTTGTTATATATGTGTATCTATTTGTTAGTAAAGTAGCTTTGTACTTTCTTGAATCTTGTTTTTAGTGTCAAAGACGAAATTAATCATTTGTTGTAATTGGGCATTCACAAATTTAATATTATTCTCAATGTAATTCTGTGGATATACGCCAGACCATTACAAACTTTGATTTAGATACAAGGAATATAAATACATATAAAAATTCAGAAATATCAAACCAAGCAAAACAATTGTGAAAACAAAACCACTTATTACCATCAAATATAGCAATAAAAAAAAGCGCCCCCCTCCCCCGCCGTCCCACACTGCACCTTTAATAAATGAGTAAATTAAACTCTTGCCCCTATTGGAGGCTTTGGATATCAGACCAAAATCAATACCGACAACAACACTAAATGTCTGTTACTATAATTAACTGCTGAAATCATTAATGATATTATATTTATTTATTAATTGTATATTTTACTCACGGAAGCAGTTTGTGGGTCAACAATTCGCATAACAACTTGTGCCTGCAGAAGAGCATATGCCAGTTGTGGATTTTGTAGTAACATATTCCTCGCTTCTGTTGGATTATTCTGCAAACTTCCTTAATTAGTTGGAAAAATAAAATTGTGTTCACACGTGTACCTGAATGCACAACTTCATTTGCTTCATAAGTTCAAACATCTGCTCTGGAGGTAAAGAAGCAACTGCCTTACTAATAGCTTCGGGTGCCTTTTCGGCCTGAATTGGCTCTCCGTACGGATTTTCCACCGGTGGTTGATTAAGCAAGTTTTGCATCTCCATACGCGACTTCTCTGTACAAGCATTATCTACTCTTAAGTTACGTCCACCTATTTCATAGCCATTGAGGTTACGCATGGCACTGAGAGCCGTTTCCTGGTCTCTGTATTCACAAAAACCATATCCTTTTGGTTTTCCAGTTTCGCGATCAAAAACAAGCCTGAAATATGAGCAAAATTAATAGTTAACCTAAAAAGTATCACCTCACTCACTTAAAGGACAAAACTTGGCCAACTTCCCCGAAAATATCTTTAAGCTTTTCTTCGGTAGCTTCATAGGGGATGTTTCCCACTAAATTGGAAAAATAATTCAAATGTCATATTAAGGTTAGAAAATGTTTGCCAGCAACTTACCGAACACCGATCGCATAGATTTGTCCATGATATTAGCGTCTAAACTATCCATTGTTGTATTTTGCAAATGTTTTTTATGGTCAATTAATTTCTATAGAAACTACTGATTAATGTTTGATTAAAAACTCAAACCAGGACAACAACCAACGTTTACTAGATTGTATTGGATTGTATATAAATGACACTATTCGGACAATTTGTTATACTGGGTATTTATTATACTCATTGGCGCCGACTATTGGGGCTTCGCGCTGCTTGTGACCTATTTCAGTATGTTCTGTAGCAAATACATTAAGGTAGGTTTGGTTAAATGGGTCACCTTTTTACAACTTAAAATTTTAAGCGGTTACTACAACACAAATCCAATGAATATAGGGTTTTTTTGGGAGTCTGTGGGACTTTTAGCATTACTTTGACTGTATTCAAACCTGGCTAACTGGGCGACCTGACATATAAAAAATAGTTATTTTTATAACAAGTGCCGAAAACAATTCATTACATACAAGTGCAGAATTTGACGCACGAGGCCGAAGGCCGAGTGCGGAAATCTGCACGAGTATATGGAATTGTTTTCGGCACTTGATATAAACAACATTTTACCTACAACCGTTCACTGAAAAAATTATTATAATGTGATTAAAATTCATAAAAAATTGATACTATCCCGCCAAATCGTCATTTTACGACGTTGCTAAGCGTGTTGCTAAGGTTTGTTGATTGCTTCATTGTTCTTGGGCGCCATTAAAAAAACGCATTATTAATTCATTTTTTGTATACGCTCCCAAAAAGAGCTATTTTACGGACTCATTTCAGTCCGTAAAATGAGTCTTTTTCGGACACTATCCCAAAAAGTTGCCATGACAACTTTTTCGG
>JABXWE010006069.1:0-57750 GCA_014611495.1 Limonius californicus | reverse complement strand
TCTGCTTAGGTTTCGAACCCAAGCCAGAATCGACGTTTTATTCAGAAAGCGAGCGCTCTACTAACTGAGCTACCACCACACACTGCCATAGCGGCATACATTTGATTAATATGTCATAAGTATATAGTGAATTCACGGTGAAAGGAATAAATCCAATAAAATAAAGCCAATTGTTTTTGTTGAAAAATGTTCGGATGTAAAATGTAAAATGTAAATTTAAATTTTTAAACTGGAAGTTTTGGTCCATATGTCAACTCAGTAGCACTTCTGGCTTTCCCGGAAGTGACACTAGCTTTCTTATTTCAAATGCAACACTCTGTATATGTAAACGGATTTGTATAGATAATCAATAAACGTTTTCATTAAACCCAAATTTGACAGTTATCATAAACCTTGACAGAAATATTTATCAAAATGTAATTTGATAATCTTATCTACTGGAGACTGCATCCTGTATATAAAATGCAATTTTACTTAGTGGTAGTTGTCATAGAAATTAATGATGTTGTCGGGATAGCTGGTGACAGCTAATAGTTGCATTTTTTTAGGAATTAATGATATAGTAGCTAATATCCCATCAATAATCAAGATGCATCTAACAGAAGCAGAACGAATAAATATACTCATGACGATTGTGGTTTTGGAGATCGAATTCGAACTCAAGAACAAGACTGCAGTTTATTTAATAAAATTCACCCTGACCGGTCGACAATTGTGTACAATGAGTAAAATAGAAAAACAGTTCAGCGAGTTTGGTCATGTTAGAGACTTACCTAAAAGTAAAACAGCCCAGAAATCTCAAATATGTTAGGGTAAACATCCTACCAGCAGCTGAAGAAAATTAGGATGTGACAGTTAGAGAAATTTCAAGGAATTATGATGTGGGAACAGCCATAGTCTCAAAGATATTTCGAGCAGGGAAATATCTTCCATATAAACCCAACTTTGTCCATTAATGGTTATAAGGCAGTTTTGACCGTAGGGTCGAATCCTACGAGCAAATCATCGGAATGCGCAATGAAAATTTAAATTTCAGACAGAAAATAGGTTTTTCCGATGAAATAACGTTGTGTCTAAATGGGACCATCATTAGACAAAATTGTAGGTACTGGGCGATAGAAAACCCGCACTCAATGCAGGAGGTGCACGCTCAATATTCAGAAAATTAATGTAAGGGCGGGAATCGTAGGTAACAGATTTCTAGGACCATATCTTTTTGAAAGAACACTTAATGGAGAAGGCTACTTGTAGTTTCTTCAATTACATGTCATTCCTGATTTAGCTGCTCTATATCCCACTCACCCAAATCCTGATCTTCCAGGCGATCAAATATTTTTCCAGCAGGATGGAGCACCTCCGCATTATGCGTTAATAGTTCTATAGCTTTTAGATGTCACCTTCCCCAACAGGTGGTTCGGCAGGAGGGGACCTATTGAGTGGCCACCTAGTTCACTTATTATAACACTTCAAGATATTTTCTTGTGGAATTATATAAAATTCAAAGTGTACTTTAGTTATGCAAATAACATGGAAGATCGGATTCGCCAGGACATTGGACTAATTTCCCCTAACATTCAAAATGTCGCACACGAAATAAGTATTCGACTTGAGAAATACATTCAAATGAAAGGGCATCAGTTTAAACATTTATTATAAAAGTTACTTATGTTTATTAATCGCTTAAGATACTTACTAGATTGACGCCTCCGAGCGTTTCTCAACAAAAACGATTGCCTGTTCTAATGTGGTTCTCCTGATTATCATTACTAACTTTCCCTCCATCTCTTTGGAATGAATTAAATATTCCCTATAAAAGCGGCTACCTGCTGTTAATGGATTAAGGTTATTACTACGAGGTGTGTTCAATTAAAACCCATCTTTGCTTTATAAAAAATTTATTCAACAATTTAATTACAAATAATTTCACAGTTAATTCACCTATCCCATTGTTTTACTAACCGACGTATACCCTGCTCAAATAATTCTTGTGGCTGCTAATTGAAGAGGCCTTCCACAGCTATCTGTACTTCTGAGTCAGAATGTTAAAATGCCGACCTTTTAACCCCTTTTTCAGCGATCCAAAAATATGGAAATCGCAAGGCGATAGATCCGGGCTGTAGGGTGTATGCTCTAAATTCCTCCATTTCTTTCGTTGCGGATTTTATTTTACCATATTAGCAATATGAGGCCTAGTATTGTCGTGCAGCAAAATGCCCCACGCTTAAGTTTTCCTGGCCGTTTCCGCCTTATTGCTTGATAATGATAAAGCTTGTTCAAAGTTACATTGTGCAGATTTGCATTAACAATTACTTAAACTCTATCAACAAGGGTCCTTCATGTTCGAAAAAAATGTTATTATCATCTTGCCTGCAGAAGGTTGTGCTTTAAACTTCTTCGGTGGTGGTGAACTTAAATGTTTCCACTGCATCGACGATAACTTACTGAATGGTTCGTAGTAATGCCACCAAGTTTCGTCACCAGCAACTATTGACTGAAGAAAGTCATCACCATTTTGCCTATAGTCTGTGAAGTGTTGCAGAGATAAGCCCATTCGCAAGCATTTTTGTTTATTAGACAAGACACGAGGAATCCATTGCGAACACACTTTGCTGTAACCCAGATTACGAACAATACTATGGACAGATTCTTCACTCGCACCAACATTTTCTAAAATTTCTCCAATTGAAATTTGACGATTTTCTCTAATAAGGCCTTCCACACATGCTATATTGTTTTCTGTTAATGTAGTATACCGTGCTCCTAGTCGCAGCTCATCCATAGTCCTCTTTTTACGATTCTTAAATTTTCGGCACCATTCCTTCATAGTTGGGTTCGCGATACATGCATTCCATACACTGCTAGCAATCGCGTATGAATCTGCAATGGCTGCACACCCTCAGCGCATAAAAATTGTAGGACCGCACGCTGCTAAAACTTGGACGAATTTTCAACAACAAACGTCATTTCAAAAGTCAAAATCAAATTCAAACGCCAGAAACTTATTAATGTGTTGATTACAAACACTGCCCACATAAACAAACGTCATTTAAATGATTGCCTTTGTTTTCAAGGATAAGTTGATCAAAGATGGGTTTCAGTTGAACAAGCCTCGTACTAAACTAACAAGTATAAAAAGTGGGCACCACAGAATTTTCAAAACAAAAACTTGTTACTGATGCAGTATGTGTTTTGCTACTCTATTTTAAGAATTAGACATAACCAAATATCTAATTTAAGCTAAGTTAAATTTAAAATTTACATTTTTTGAAGAGCAATTAATGAGAGGAATAACTTTACACAAAAAAGCCAATTTTAACTGGAAAATGCAAGCCACAATTGCTCTTAATAATCAGTATATTGACCCCTTGCAGTAATGGTAGCCCGCATGTATCATCGTCGTGGTTTTTTACAACATTAACTGAAGTAGAAAAATACTTGTGGTAGTCATACATTTCCGAAAATCGATTCTTAAATTTCCATTAGAAATATCTTAAAACGTTTAAAGAAACATAATCTGCTTATTAGAAGTAAGTATACAAAATGAACTTATTTATAATTGGTCTGTATATTATACCTATGACGTTGGTATTCTGAAAAACTTTAAATGAAAGTGCAGGTTGAAAAAACAATAAAACCACTATCAAAGACATTTACTTAAGATATCGTTTATAGTGTAACGAAAAGGTCTACAATGTTTCAAGGTTTGGTCTATTCTACAAATATTTGCTTTAAATCAGAAACATATTTTAGCAATATCTTGGATGGATCCTTATCCTTACCCTACACCAGACCAATATACTTCAATATATAGGAATTTAGATAGAAGAAGGTCTAATTTGTCAATAGAAACTTACTAAGGATACGTACACCACTATTCACATATTGTTCTTCTCCCAGTGTTTCATTCGACGAACTCCAATTCAAGAGAAATAAATAAAAGTAATCATACCAACGTAAAATTAAAAACTCCATTTTGCCGCTTTTCTACCTTCCTTTGTGATTAATTACTGCTATATATAGAGCGGAGCTAATAAAAGTTGGTATTAAGCTTAGTAAATGAAACCAAATCCACAGATGTCATTCCCAACGGGCGCCTCGGCGCTGGCCGTCGCATTCCGAACTATGGCAAGTCACATATCACATGGAAACTAATTTGTTTTAATTAAGAGGGACTCCTACCTAGAGCGCCGTAAATTGTTTCAGGAATATTTGTGAATATGGCTCAAATTAATTTATGAGGGGAAATTGGATTGGAATTCTCATCGGCCAAATAATGAATATTCCGGTTTTTTCAACTGCGATGTGGCAATTTAATTATTTTAAATAGGTTCAATTAAGTTTCCGTTTTCAGAACAACATTTGAGCTAATCGCCTTATTCCGATTGGTTTCTACGATCAATAAATTCCTGTAGCTCTTAAATTTTTGATTGTTAATTATATGTATTAAAAAACGTGACATAGAGGATAATACCAACAATATCTAGAAAATTGTTCATAACAATTTGTTTATACTGCTGCAAGATGTAATTGAAAATTCCGCAAATGCTATTTCCTATGATTCCAGTTATCTGTGACGAGACTTTTTTGAGGATAAACCTTGAACTTTAGCATAATCATTTCAATTTCTTAATTTACAAATAAAACGCGCATTTGCAAGTAGCATTCCAGAGCAGCGTAACTCTGTTCATCATTCTGAATGAATCAGTGATTAACACAAACAATCAACAACCGAAATAAGTAGAACTCTAAAACGTTACAACTTTTGTGGTAATCCCCATTTTCTGAACAAAAACCCAACTTCGAAGAATTAGGTAACAACTGCTAATTAACACACCGAGATACAATAATCAAAATCTAGAAGTTCATTAGATGACTAACAATATACACGCAAATCTATTAATTTACATAACAACTTGTTTAAATAACACCAAAATCAGTGATTATGTTTAAGCAAACAGCGGACTTTCCAATAATGAATATAGCCCACCCGCCTGGGATTATTTAAATTATGTGTTATATAAGTACAAATACTACTAACGAGTCACATTAATTACTTAAAATTGGCAGCATAACTGCATATATACAACGTAAAATCACCGCTAATAAAGTCCTGGTTAACGTAAACTATGAAAAACCACGCATTAGCTAATACGACGGATCAAATTACAGTATATCAAACAAAAACAACAGAAGGTTTTAATTGTCTAATTAAATTACTTACGTTCAGAACGGAATGTTTATGTGTTTATAACGACACATATTGCGATATTAATTTGTTTAGCCTGAACCGCAGATTTTCTAGAGGTCATAAAAATGTTAAAAGATCATCAAAGTGTTTATGACCTTACGCTTAGGAAACGGAAAAACCACCTAGCGTAAACATTTCTGTTAAACAAGTATGTATCTGGTAGAAGCGCGTGTAGTAATGTTATATTAGTAATTTGCTAGAAAAAGTTAAATCGAAAAACCACAAGATGATGCAAATTAGGAAAGTCATGATTCGCCCAAAAAATTCTTCTAATTCCTTTCCTGAGTATTTTTTGAGGTACGAGATGATATGCATCCTCACTGCTGTACTAGGCTTCTACAGGCTAATATTTCCATCTACAAAGATTACATATTTCGCTCAGATGTTCTGCTAATAAGTAGATATGTGTGAAATCGGTGCTTATTGCACTAGTAATGGAATGTATAGTCCTAAATAACATGATTAAGTAGGATTATTCTTTTTAGTACAATAGTTTGTCTTGCTGTACATAGATTAAAATATTGCACAAAAAATCTAAACAAATCAGAAAAGCTCATTATTTTAGGTGTTTGTAAAATCGAAATACTAATCTGTAAAGATTATGTAAAATGTGCCACAAATCTGAAATTCATTCACGAAATATGCAAGTAACTGCTCATCTATACTAATGTATGCTTTTTTTTAGAATCATGGAGTTACCAAACCAACCTGATGATTCCCGTCCCACCCGGCTTACTTAGGATCAACTTACTTAGCGCTCTACACGAGTACAACATACCACATCCTTTAACACCCCCCCCCCTCTAAACTGTACTACCGAGTTGCTCGTTGCTCAAGAATTAATTAAATCTCGGCCACAACGGCAGTCGAACCCGAGTCGAGGGTTGCGAGGTGGATTTTCCATTCACGCTAAGGTTTTCCAGGAGAAAAGCTATTGTCTATTTTAAAATTGGCAGTCTTCAACCTTTCTAAATTTTAATGTCTGTTTTATGGTACTTAGTGTACACAGTATATAAAATGTGGTTTTACACCTGCCACATACAATATGGGCTAACGTATGCTGTGTGCTTCAACCTTCTAAACGTGCTAAAAATTACTTTCGTACTGTCAACAGACAAAAAATACGAAAATATTGATTTTCCTAACGAGCTACTACTTTATGAATCAGAATTCTTACACTATTCAAGTTAACCAAGCATTTTTAAAAATAGCGAGATGTAGTAGCGCATGTAGTATGACAAAATTATTGTGTTGCCGATTAAACAAGGAAAAGTTTCTTTGCTTGTTTATGCCTATTCGTTCTGTGGATGAGGTTATTGTCAATGAGCAGTTGCCAACGAGAACCCTAGGACTACGTAATAACCATGTTAGATAGGCACTTCCACACATACAGCACAACTACTGAACACACAGCATAACTGCTGAGAACACAGCGCAACTGCAAAGCACACAGTTCCATATGTAATTAGATACACGTAACACATTGACTGAAAACACGGTTCTAATATTAAATTAGAAGCACACAACACTGCCAATGATGTAGGTGTGCGGAGTTCCATATTTATTATAGCACCTTCTTTCTTTAAAACGGTGTATTTACAACCGACATTTTAAGGACAGCAGTCATTTGCTCTATATAATACGTCAAAATGAGTCATCAATAAACTGCATAATATAATAAGAGGAATACAATCGCATTAACTTTCCCCTGTGGCTGTCGAAACACTAAATGTATAATATAATTAAGAATGTATAGTATTTTCACTGTAAACCACATGATTCTGATATATATGTAAAGTGTGGTGGTAGCTCAGTTGGTAGAGCGCTCGCTTTCTGAGTAGAACGTCGATTCTGGCTTGGGTTCGAAACCTAAGCATTACTATACAGATGTGGCCTAAGTGCATAGAGATGCTTGGAAAACCGCGTCCTAGATCTCGCTCTTTCAAATCATCATCATCATCAAATACATTACATTTACATCTGATTGTGTAAATTAGATAAGTATATTTGCAAGTAACCAGTATGATATGTTTTCGGAGAATTTATAGCAATTTGATAACGTTAACAATAAGAAGAAACGATCACCTTCATCTACTTTTTGCTGACGTTATTAATCTTAAATTTATGGTCAATGGCGACCAAAAAGTACTGTATACTACCTTAAAATGAGAGCGATGAGCAAACAAAGTATTATCTTGTGCGATTTTTCAGAAGGAAGTTTGTATATGTTGTAAAAAATAAGTCGCTTAAACTTTTTAGATCCTATCTTGTCAGTTGATGTTAATGCGTTAGCATCAACAAGATACGGCTACTCAAATAATGCATGGTGCACCGCAAGGTTCTTTTACAGGCCCTCCTCTTTTCCATCTGCATTTCAAACTCATCCCATTTCACGATATCTAATCAATTATTGCACTAATATTTCGATTACTACAAATAATTCAAATAATTTCCAACATCTTGTTCGGAAAAGTGAACCACAAGGCTAAAAATTGTTTTGCACCAGTAAATGTAATCTTAATCAGTTAAAAATCCGAAACGCATCTTTCCTTCAAATAAACATTTTATAAGAGAAGGTCATTTCACACTGTTGTAAGGTAATAAATACTCCATGATTCCCTAAACTGATTAGTCCATAACGACTACCTCTTTGCGGTATTACCAAGTATAGTTTTCCTGGTAACCACTGTGATTCCAACAGAATTGTAATTATCTCTATTTCATTCGTAAATTTATTATGCTACGATACTGCAGGGAAATACTTACCACGCCTGCCGAATTTTTCGTTTTCAAGAACTAGCTGTTAAGATATTAGCAGTAGAGAACATAGTCGTCCTTTGTTTATTCAATTTGCTTTTATGTCTTTACGGCCTGTAAAATATACCAGTATACAAAACCCTGCTCTACGAATGATAGTTATCATGAAATCCATGCTAGAGCAAATACGCTACTGAGGAATTTCAGAAGAAGATTGTCAAACTTCATATAAAGCTCTACTAATTTAAATCTTAACAATCATTTATCGTAGTATATACGATTTTCTAATTACAGTTTCTTCAAGTTATAAACCATTATATGTATTTATTCCGCCAGAGATTTTATGAAATTCACTTCATGTTGATGTATTTGTGTCACTGTATTTATGAACAGACTTGCGTGCTATTAATTTATATTTCACATTTGTAAAGCTGTCAATTAAATTATAATTACTATACGTAAACGAACTACAGAATATAAGGAAAGGAAAGAAGAACACGGATAAAGGTGTCGGACAAAAGCTAACAAACCGTAGTTCACTGAATTACATTTCGTAGAAATAGTTTCCAGATGAAACAAGCAAAATAGTAAAAATTTTCAAAATGTATATGTAATTTATATAATTTATACACAGAAAAATTGCTTTCAGTATTTCAATAAATAATATAAATATTTTATCTATATCTCCGTGACATAAATCTCTTCCTTTTTATCGTATAAACACCCTCATGAAATAAAACGTATTGCTCCCTAACAAAAATTGAATTTCACATAGCTCCAAAGCTAAAGGTTCAGCCACTATACTTTGTTGGCATTCTGCAGGAATATTTTCACACACACACACCTCTATGTACTCAGTTTCTTACTGCTCATAAGGGGTAAGCTATATCAAACTTCAACAAGCTCTGAAAATAGCCTACAAACGCATTTATGTATATTCTACTTATTCTACGAGAGATACTTAACAACCCCAATGAAATTAGACCACCCTAGATATCGTTTTCTCGCGTTTTCTCGCTGCACGTTGCAGAATATTTCTTGTTGGTGATTTCTTCTTTCGCCGTGGTTTTCTTGTGCTGACTTTTGTAAGGATAACTTCTTTCCCGTTACTTTTTATTGCGTGACTTTTTGGAAGGAATTTTCACAGTCCCCTTGTCGGAGGCTTCCTCCGGTTACAATATTTTTATGTAAGAATATTTATCCAAAGGGAATTATTTTAAAGATATATGACGCATATTCCTTGACAAAAATCAGATAGAATATTCTGGCAGATCCACTTACTGTATTGTGTTAAAGAAATGTTTACAATTTTAATGCAGCATCCAATTTTTCAACCTTACTTATATCTAACTAATGTTTGGAATAGTCAGTTATAGTAAATACCAAAATAAGGAACATCCGCTTAGAACGAACAAATTATTGGGGCCAGGCAGAAATGAATTGAACTGCATATAAAAAATGCGTTAACAACGAATCTTCCTAGAACGAACGTTCGGTTTTAAATTTTCACAAACAATTTTAGAAGTGCAGGAATTTTCTAAGTAACACTTTTTAAAACTCAGAGGAAATCAGCGAAAGGGATTTTAGATATCTATCTATATCGTATGTAAATTTTTCGATAGTTTGAATAAATGAGTAATTTATTGGGCTTAATTGTTTAAATTATTTATTACCAACTTCGGCTCTAAGAATAAAACAATTTGGTCCATCAAGTTCGCTATATAGGACCACTGTATGTGAAAAGTGTATTTAATTAGACTTCTATGCGTTTTATAAACCTTAAAATATTCTTAAGGTTTGTAATTTTTTAACACGTTCTGCATACATTTGGGAGTAGCTTCATAAGCATTTTCAAAACCAGTAGTTATTCTTGCGTCATGCTTAGATTAGTATTATATTATAGCTTAACATGTAAATAATCACCTTCGAATATATTTTAAATAATGGGTTTTGGTGTGGTATTTTACTAATATATTATAAAGTTAAACATTTACCTAGAAGCTATTATATTAGTTTAGAAACGTAAAACACTTATATAGAAGTTTGCAAACTAATAGTTCGTTTGAACAAAGTTCTAGTAGTTAAACCAAGCAAGCTTGAAGTTACCACTATTTTTAATTTGTCCTATTAATACCAGTACAGCTTATTTATGATTTTGATTTATTGCAACGTTTAAGGCCAGAGCTTTTTGAAGGTAAATAGGTCAACATAGTGGGATGGACCCTTGGAAAAATTTTAAATTGTTGATCTCTAATGAAATTTGAAAATACAAAAACAGAAAGAAGAAATGTATTTGCAGGATTACTTACGCGATTTACAAAAAATCTATAATCCTGCAATACACTTTAAATATATTGTTAATACTTAAAAACTGGAAACAGAAGACAGTTGCAAGAGTGGAAAATAATGATTCGAAATAAATAGGCGTTCGACAAGGTTGCATATTGTCACTTCTATTGTTGAATATCTATTCTGAGGTTATATTTCAAGAGGCAGCATATGATAGAACAGATGGGCGCATAAATAATCACGTCAGATAAGCTGACGATACTGCTCTAATAGTAGGAAACCTAACAGATTTGTAAGAACTGTTAAAATGCGTTGATGTTGACTGTAATCAAAGTGGGTTAACTACTAATATTAATAAGACAAAAATGATGGTTGTTAGTACATCAAAAATCAGAGACCCCAATCTTAAAAAGAAAAAATGATCCAAAGAGCTTGCCAATCTCAAAACCTAGGATCCCAAACAAATGAATTAGAATTGGAACAGAAAAAGCAGTCTTTATGAAATACAAAGCAGTTGTATGTGATAAAAATTTAACTCTACTTGGTCGCATTAGATTTTTACACTGGTATGTATGATGTTTTTTATTATACGGAGGCGTAGCATGGACATTGAAAACATTATTAACAAGATGAAGGCCTTTGAAATGGGGACGTACAGAAAAATTCTGCGCATACCTTGAACAAATAGTATCACAATGAACAAGTGCTTCAAGTAATGAAAATTGATCGACAGTTGCTAAAAGCAATACAGAAAAGAGAAACTGTGTATCTGGGTCACATACTCCGTGGGCCGAAATATGCTCTCCAAAACCTAATCATAGAAGGAAAAATTGAAGGGTAAAAGAAGAATGTCATGGTTCCAGAACATCAACAAATGGACCGGAATGAATTTTGCAGCTCTTGATAAGAACAATAATAAACAACCCTTTTGGTTTAATGACGAAATAAAAGTATTAATTGAAGAAAAAAATTACTTATATAACAAATATCTAACACAAAAAACAGATCAGAATAGACAGGAGTATAAAGTACAAAATAGAGAGTAGAATAAAAGTGGCGAAGAATGAATTTTGGGAGCAGAAACTAAACCAAATTAATGCATTCGTAGATGGTGCACAGTCAACTGAAGTATAGAGGACAATAGGAAGTATGAAATCTAACGACAACAAAAATTCGTTTGCATTGATTAGTATGAGCGAGTGGAAAGAGCGTTATGAAACCTTGTTTATAGAGAGGAGAGACGAATTTCTGAGCGATGAAACTGATATAGTAGTAGATGATCTAGCTAGAATACTAACAACGGTAGAAATAACAGAAAGTGTTAGGAAAATGAAGAGCGGACGAGCACCTGGACCAGGTGGGATTAATGCAGAGTTGGTAAAAAACGGCGGAAAAATGTTATTGGGAAGAATACAAAATCCTACGAACCATTGCCTCCTACAGCACAAAACACCCAAGGAATGGAAAACTAGCTATATATCGTCACTCTACAAAAAGGGCAATGAAAAAGACCCGAATAGCTATAGGGGATAAAGTGTTATGAGCACCCTAAGTAGAATGTGGGGAAATATCATACAAAGAACGCTGAAAGAGGAAATCGGAAATCACATTGGTGAAGACCAAAGCGGCTTCACGCCTGGCCGTTCATGCATAGATAACCTGTTTACCTTACAACAACTAGTAGAAAAGACAATAAGGAATAATGGTGAAATACTAATTACATTTATTGACCTTAAAAAGGCCCACGACAATGTCCCTAGGAATAGAATATGGACTGCCCTGCGAACAATAGGTGCAGGCAACCATATTATTAAAAGCATCCACGAACTATACCAGGATATTGTCGCGCAGGTACAGCAAGGTCGGTGGTTGTCGGAACCCATAAAAACGACCAAGGGGCTTAGACAGGGATGTAGCCTATCTCCGCTACTTTTTAACATATATTTAGAAATAGCGTTAAGAACATGGAAGCGTACATGTGAAGGAATGGGTATCTCAATTAACGATTCTCATCTGTTTACGCTGAGCTTTGCAGATGATTAGGCAGTGTTCCCACAGGACTCCTATGACATGAAGTTTATGCTCCGAAGATTACACACAGAATATAAAAAATTGGGCCTGGAAGTTAGCTTAGAAAAAACCAAATAGCCTGTTATCAATTCGGATGCAAAGTTTGAAGTTCTAGTGGATGACCAGACACAGGTGAAATAGGTGGATAAATTTAAGTATTTAGGAGCGATAGTGGACAAAGATGGCATAAGAAAACAAGAGATAAGGCAAAGAATCGGCAATGCCTGAAATGTTGTGGGTGCACTCAATGCTATATGGTGGGATGAAAATATCAGCAAAAACAACAAAATACGAATAGGTCAACCATGGTCGAGGCAGTACTTAACTATAGAAGTGAAGTATGGGCAGTGAAGAATGAAGATAAACGCCGAATAACATCAGTAGAGATGGATTATTTAAGAAGAAGTGCCAGGATATCAAGGTTGCAGAGAGTAAGAAACGAAGAGGTTGGAAATATAATGTCAGCCACGGAAACGATGGTTCAAAGAGTAGAGAAACGAGGATTGAAGTGGTTCGGGCATTTACTTCGAATGGAGAATACGATATGGCCAAAACGTTTGTTCGCTTGGGAACCTCTAAAAAAACAAGAGAGGGCGTCCCCGTAGATCGTGGAATGAGGGAATAAGACAAGCGATGAGATATCGAGATATGGATGAAGAAATGGCAAACGACCGAGAGGCATGGCGATTAGGATTGGGGAGGCAGCTTGCAGCTGTATAATTATTGTATTACATTAACTGAATACTATGTACATGGTTAATCCCAAATATATAATATGTAGTTTTGAATGCAAAATTGCTTGTATTTGGACCAGAACCCCTTGACAGGAGGGATGAGGAAGCGAAAATATTGTTAAATTTTGGGGTGGATGATTTTCATCAACATCATAGGCATAGCAATAAACGCATTTAAAAATTAACGTTGTCGAAAAGCAAAACTTAAAACTGGTAACGAATTTCTCTACGAAATATCTTTCCGAATTGTCTTTCTGTGTAAATTTTTGATAAATGTTTTTTCGATTCCAATTGAAAAAAAATAAGAGGTGATAAGAAAATTAATAGCGGAATACACGCAGAGCCCGCAAAGATGTATTCGATATTAGTTTGCTTTTTCGGATTACATTTTCTTTGATCAAACATAGTGATTATATTAATTAGCATATCTACGAGAAACGAGATTTTCTAATTAAGATGTATAGGTGCGAATGTTAGAAACATTTTAAAAAAGCTGTTAATCATTAATTTTTTTAGTTTACTTCACGATTATATTCATATTATTTTTAAGTATTGTATATGAATAGTAAACACACCGTTTCGCAGTTTATTCATTACGATCTCCATTTTGTTTATCTTTAAGCTCCTACGTATCTCCGGCCCTTTAGGCAACATCCTATGTTGTTCGAATGTTTGCGATACTCACAGAAACTGCAATTTGATCACAGCAGCAAGCTGAAATATTTTTTAAATATTCTTATTGCTGGGAAGTTAAAATTGTGAAGCGGTAGTTTGCCGTTATTTTTAATGCAGTTACATTGGCATCAAAAGGTCATTCTGCTGGAAACACCAACACGAGTGTTTTAACCCTAATCTACTAAACATCAGCGGTAGTTATAAATAACTTGCAAATGATATCTGGTTTCCCGTTTTATAAGTTTAAGGTGATGTAGCTTGACTGCTTTTAACGTAATACGGAAATATTTTGTCCACACATTAAATACGAATAACAAAACGCCTCCATTCAGTTAAAAGATTAGGGTATACCGTTAGCCGAACAACTTCTGTAATGAAAAACCATTAACTTTTTAGTATTGGAACGGCGAATTATTAGAAGCATTTAAAGCAGGAAAATATGCATTATCATAGGATACAGCTTGTATTAAAGTAGACCAAGGCCAATGCCAGAGCTTATATTCATCTAGAAATTCATTTGAGTCAATCTATCCATGTAGTTTTATACCAATCATGATTCCATCGGGAAGGCGGCTTTTAAGAATAAGGAAAGAGTTATTCAAATGCAAACTTTATATGTTGATTGTTAGGAAAAGGAAAGAAGAATCTATGGTGCCATTCATTCCTTATTCCATCGTTTTAGAACACGGGCAATATTAAGTGATATTTATAATATTTAATTCTAGATTCATCTTATTTTAATATAGCCTACACCTATTGCAATTGTTTTGACATCATTTGTCAATATAGCACTTATGCTTTTAGCGATTCCTGGTCGCTTCCTTAAAACATGTACGAGGGCAACCTTTAAGTGTTTACAAAAAAAAGGAAACCAAAAATTTTTTCTTAATCTAACTGCTTTATTGTTTTTCAAAATATTCGCATTTAAGATTTTTGGCATGCGTTCAAACCAATTCTCAAAACATTTTTTCCACTCTGAAGTTGGTATTTCAAAAACATGGTTTCAGAAGATTT
Source organism: Limonius californicus (assembly GCA_014611495.1). Taxonomy (NCBI): domain Eukaryota; kingdom Metazoa; phylum Arthropoda; class Insecta; order Coleoptera; family Elateridae; genus Limonius; species Limonius californicus. The sequence continues at coordinate 42,963 of JABXWE010006069.1, read as the reverse complement.
CGACAGTTTCTTGAGGTGATAAAAATCGTTGTCGACGCATTTTTTGTTTGACATTCGGAACACAAAGAAGTCGTTAGGCGATAAATCAGGTGAATACGTGCAATGAGACATTAACTCGATGTTTTTCTCCTTCAAATAATCAGTTGTTTGATGTGCTGTGTTGGCATTGCCATGATGAAGAATGATGCGAGGTTTTCGGTTTTTCCTGATTTCGGCGATGATTTCTGGTAAACAAATTGTTGTATACCATTCAGCGTTAACTGTTCTTCGATCCTCTAAAGGAATGGTTGCGTCATTCCAGTACAACCGAAGAAACAAGCGATCATTTTCTTGGAAGTGTTTCGTGAACGAACAACTTTCGTAGAATTCGGTTCATCTTGGAACACTTAAACAGTGGATTGTTGCTTAGTTTCCGGTTCATACGAATATATCCTAGTTTCGTCACCTGATACGATGTTGTATACGGATTTTCCAGTTCTTCGATCGAATTCTTTGAATATTTCCTTACACCAATTAACACGAGCCTTTTTTTAAGTTTGGTCAAATTATGCCGAATCCATCGGGAGCAGATCTTGGTCACAGCTTCGTCATGGCGAAGGATGCCTTTTTTTTTGGAATATCAATCGATTTTGGTCGACTTTTACGAAATTAATCACCGACGAACACACGACCACGACGACAATCTGTAAATCAATTGTAGACAGTCTTTTCTGATGGTGCTTCATTACTAAAAGTTGAACGATAACTTTCACGTGAATTTTCCATTTTTTCAATTGCTTTTTTAAACGCTCACTGTAAACAAACTATTCGGTCAATTTCTAAGCTGCCACTGTTTTCACAATAAAAAATGTCAAATTTTACGAAAATAGTAATGACACATCTCTATAGCGCCACCTAGTGGTCGTTTGTAAAGACTAAAAAGGCAGCCTTCGTACTTGGGATAATTTATTAACACGTACAACTATAAGCGATACATTACATTGATTATATATGGTTTGGCCTTCTATGGACATGCTATTGAATCAGTAAAATAAAGAAGCTACGACAGTATGCTAAGATCCTATCCCCTCAAAAACGACTAACACATACTGCTAAAAATCGTATCATTTACATAGGGAAACGAGATCTGTTTACGAAGATCAAATAATAAACAAGCCAATTTATTAAATTTATTAAAATGAATTTCTTAAATCAGTGCTTCTAAGTGCTTACCAGGCAAGTACCTCGTGAAGCAACTAGGAGCTCCGATTAAAGGGACGGTACATTCACACATACATACAGGGTGAATAAAAAGTAAGGAACATCGATGCTACTGTATTAAATGATAACTTTACGAAAAAAAGTTTCCTATCAAGTTATTTGCCACAATTTGGTGTTTTTTATTTCTTTTTCGATTGTCATATGCTTTAGCTATGACGTAATCGACAATACTTTTAAATGGCAACCTTTACTTGTTATGGCATGGCAAGTTAGTGCTTTCTATTCTCTATATAGCCATGTAAAAATATCATACATTTGCATGATAAAAATTTCAAGAACAATCACGATAAACATTTATTTTTGTCACTGGCAACATTTTTCATCAGGTACACTTATTGCAAGATAAACAAAAATATTGTGATCTAGTGATTTGGAATTTTAATTCGCCAGTAACTATTCTGATCTCAACGCAATGCAGTTTTAGAAAAAATGCAACGCAAGACGCAATAAAATTTATTTTAAGTATAAATGCATAAAGAAATGCACATAACATTAATTAATATCCTTTTAAGACGCGCAACTATGAATTAGCAAAAAAGTATATTAATAAGATGATTATGCAAGAGTGAGAGAAAGGGGTAGAATGGACTGGCCAACGTCAAGTTTCATACACTCCATAGCACGCAATCTTAGAAGCATTGGAGTCCAAACATGGGAAGAGAAGTCGCTAGATAGAATCTGTCGGGGGTAGGTTCTGGAGGTAACCAAGATTCAAGTTGATGATGATGAAAGAGTAATATAGAAAAAGTGTTTCTTTTTAGCACCAACATCAACTTTCATAGACTCAATAGCACGAAATCTTAGAAGCAGCGGGGTTCAAACATGGGAAGAGAAGTAGCTGTATAGGACCTGTTAGAAGAAGATTCTGGAGGAAACCAAGACTCAAGTTGATGATAATGAAAGAGTAATATAGGAAAAGTACTTCTTTTTAGCACTAACATCAAGTTTTAATGACTCGATAGCGCGAAATCTTAGAAGTACCGGGGTTCAAACATGGGAAGGAAAGTTGCTAGATAGGACCTGTTGGAAGAAGGTTATGAAGAAAACGAAGGCTCAAATTGATGATGATGAAAGAGTAATATAAAAAATGTGTTTTCTTTTCAGCGCCAGCATCAAGTTTCATAGACGCGATAACCAAAATCTTAGAAGCAGCGGGGTTCAAACATGGGAAGGGAAGTCAGTAGGTAGTACCTGTTGGAAGAACATTCTAGGGAACCAAGACTGAAGTTGATGATGATGACAGAGTAATATAGACTACTACTATTTGCCTATTAATGTTTATTTGCTATTGTTATTGTTTAGTACGTATTTCAAGTTACAGTATGTTAAATATGGTTACCCTGAACCCTTTACTACCTATTAACAAACAAAAAAATATTTGCCTCATTATCAATCTTTAATGTAGAAGTTCTATTAAAAATGTTCTGCATTTCACAGCAGCTATTTTCTCTGACAGCTGGATTTGGGCATTTATGTTCTTACATACAAAGCAAACGTTTATAGTATAACTCCAGTTTTGATAGATTTTTTATATCATTATTCTTTAATATAAGGGGCGGGGATGGCTCAGTGGTAGAGAGCCAAGCTTTGGACGTAATAGTCCAATCGCTTCCCGATTCGAATCTCTCCAGGGTCGGAAATCTTTCTAATTCCCTGAGTGATCGGTACTGAATCCCGGTCTTCATTTACCATTGGGGATCAAATTAATGGCACTCCTCGTATTACGGTCGCATTCGAGGAGTAACAAGACCATAAACAAAAAACATTCACACACAACAGGCAAGCCAAGCACGGTTTCGCACCAACACGGTAACCAGCAAAGTCGAGCCCTGTTGTGCATAGCACAAACTAGCTCAGCTTTGCGTTACACCGCCTCGACACTGCGCAAGCGGTACAAACGAGGATCATGATAATGATGATATTCTTTAACACTTTAAAAATCCATCCTGAAAGATTTTCTTGATGTATTTCTCATATTAACCGTTCTAACAATGTCCTGTGAATGTATCAGCGATCATTTGATTACTCAGATTTTGGATTTGCAGTATTATTGCAATTTACAATATTTAACATTTGTATTTTGGCAAAGTATTTATATAAAAATCTGTGGGTGATATTTACTTTAGGAGGCGATTAGGGGTAATAAGTGTTGATTTCATTTAACGGCGGAAAATATGAGAGGAATAAACTTGTTTGTAGATATTTATTTATTTACCAAGTAAGTAGATTGCCTAATAGATTGCTTTTATTTGATTTTTGGGAAACTTGCTTCAGTTCTAACTGTTAAACTTTGGTTATTTGCATCAAGTTATTGTTAAAGTTTAGTAAATTGCTGTACGGATATACATTAAACTGTTTGTTATCCCTTAATGTATCGTTTAGAATTTTTACTTATGTAGTTTAGTGTAGAGGCATTATCACTCTAAGTGCACTATAAACTACAAGTATAAATACTATAATGCGCTTAAATGTATCTTGTTGAAGCTGTAAGGTACGCCCTAACCTTTGCTGAATGTTGGGAGTTTCTTTGACGGTATAATAAACAATCTGTCTGCAGATGTAAGATATGTGTACTAGATAGACAAGAAACATATTTTAGTTTTGTAATGTATACTTTTTGCAACTACTTGGAGATTTTTTTGTTTCAAGGCTACATTCTACAGACTGTTATAATATTTTTTGTAGTTGTCATATTCCAGTGATTTTGCTTGGGAAATTCCTAAATTTTCATTGTTTACATGGGGGAAAACCCTTTTTATGTGATGAGCCGTGTGTTAAAATAGTGATCTTAATACAATGCATTAAATGATTGTTTAATTTTCAGAGATTGATAAACATACGTGAAGGAAAACATTTTCCGCGTGGGTGTGTTTAATAAAAGTCTTCCCAAGTGAATTCTGAATCTGTTCGTAATACAAGTTGTTGATTTTTGGGAAGCTGATAATGAGTTAGAGATATAAAATACACATTCTGGTGGGTTTTACAGATTTTCCTCAAGAGGGTATGAAAAATAATACTCTTTCCAATTACTGAACCGTAATGATATGAAGTCGTTAATAACCCTCGGCAGAGATAAAAAGAAAACTTTATTTCCAATTCGGAAAGATTTTCCTCCTACACAGTCTTCAGTTCGTAGACTGGTTTGGCGCAGCAATCCATTTCGATTTACCGGAAGCTTTCCATTTCATTTCCTGATAGAAAAAAACTTATAATATATAACTGCTACATTTTTATTAAACACTGGATTTTATAATTACATGGATTCTGTATGTAAACCATTATATGTACTAAATACAGTAATTGCAATATTAATTAGGAGTAATAGTTTTTCCACGAACGATAAATGTCAAAATATCTATAAGGCGAACACCTCAGCTTAACAAGTTTATCAGCATGACAATTATTGGTCGTCATATTGATATAGAATTACTTTTGGTAATTATAATGAAAATTAAGTTATTGTAAGTAAGCATACTTTGGCCTTTTGCAGTACATAACAACCATTGTTACACAAGAGCTTGAATTTTTTCCTCAACCAAAACTCAGATATTTGAAGTGACGCTACTAATTTGTATACATTTACAGCTGGTTATAAGTCACCGCTATTAGAGTCAATAGTTTTACAATGAATGACCTTAGCCTAATTTTAGTAGCATCTATTATTGCGGATATTTATTATAGCGTATTATTTGTATAGACCGAACTTCCTGGAACTAATTATCTGCCGAAAACATTGCCGTCACTGTTTTTTAATGGAATTAGACTTCCATGGTTTAACTCGTATTATTAATCATTTCAACATTATAATTGTGTTATAGTATATAAACGAGTTACGACGAGATATAAATAAGGCACGTTTTATAATTGCTTTAACTGTTAGATTTTAATTGATTTAAAGTAATTGAATACAATATAATAAAATAAAATACAAGCGAATTTGTGATGGACGCCTCAAGTCTGGCTTCTATTGGCGCCAAGTTTGAGTCACAAAAACGTTGATATAGGTGGAAGGGATAGGAAATTGGCACATACATCTATAAGACTTCAATGAATATTTAACATTCCATGGAAAATATATTATACAGGGTGACTTTAATCACGTATATCCGAAGTTACATAACTCCCAAATCACCTAGTGTTTTCCGCACTGTTACCTAGAGATGACATTTTAAAGTTATTTTTATTATACTTATCTGAAAACACCTTGTTCTCATCTGTTTTTACAAAGACGTAAAGGTGGCATTTTCAGAACAGCGCACGGAAAATTTTTCCCGATCTCCGTTTTTTTATCCGTGCGCTAAATAAAAAAATACAATTGAAATTAATTATAAGAAAAAACAATTATTTATTTATAACCCTTTTCTGAAAACAACAAAAACATAATTGGTATATTTAGGAATCGTTGGTAACAAATCAGCACTGGCTTGTGCCGCTAGCTCTAATGTGTTCATAGGAATATCTGGATTTTCTTCCGAGTACATTTTTTAAAACTAACATGAATTAAACTGACAGAAAATAAAACAATGCCGATAATAAATATATCGTTGCTATGGAAATGTTAATCAAGTTTGGTACTATTACGATGTATTATGATTACTTTGAAAATAAAATGTTCTAAATTTACTTTTTATCCTCTTTTGCGTTGTTTTCAGATAAGTATAATAAAAAGTATCGTTCATTACACGTCCGGGAATGGATTTTTCCGTGCTTGCATGACTTTGTCACGCGCGAACGAAAAAATCCTTATTTCCAGACTCCGAATGAAATATACTATTACAACAATTGATTAACATGTAAATACATATTTTTTTTCTTCTTCCATTTTGATTACCTCCGTAGTTTTGGAAAACTAACTGTCCTAGCTGAATTTTCCCGCCAAGCAAAATTTAAAATTGAATGTGAAAATTGGATGAAATCTGACTCAGAAGTGAATACTTCGGTTTAAGAATTTGGAAATTTGAACAACTGAAACCCATCTTTGATCAACTTACCCTTAAATACAAATTCAATAAATCAAATGACATTTGCTAATGTTAGTAGTGTTTGTAGGCAACATATTAATAAGTTTCTGGCGTTTGACTTTGATTTCCATTTTTAAAACTTCGATTTTGAAATGACGTTTGTTGTTGAAAATCAATCCAAGTTTCATCAGCGTGCGGTCCTACAACTTTTATGCGCTGAGGGTGTGCAGCCATTGCAGATTCATACGCGAATGTAAGTTGTATATGGAAATGTATCTATTGCGTACCCAACTGTGAAAGAATGGTACCGAACATTTAAGAATGGAAAGGAGGGGACTATGGATGAGCCGCGACCAGGTGCACGGAGTATTGCATTAGCAGAAAACAATCTGGCATATGTTGAAGGCTTTATTAGAGGAAATTGTCGAATTCAACTAGAGAAATTTCAGAAATTGTTGGTACGAGTGTAGGATCTCTCCATAGCATTGTTCGTAATCTGGGTTACAGCAAAGTTTGTTCGCAATGAATTCCTCGTCTCTTGTCTAATGAAGAAAAATGCTTTCTAATGGACTTATCACGGCAACATCTCACAGACTATAGGCAAAATGGTGATGACTTTCTTCTGTCAGAAGTTGCTGGTGACGAAACTTGGTGCCATTACTACGAGCCATCCAGTAAGTTACTGTCGATGCAGTGGAAACATTCAAGTTCACCACCACCGAAGAAGTTTAAAGCACAACCTTCTGCAGGCAAGGTGATGGTAACACTTTTTCTAGACCATGAAGGACCCTTGTTGGTAGAGTATAAGGAACCTGGAGTAAATGTCAATACAAATATGTACAATGAAACTTTGAACAAGCTTCATCAAGCAATAAGACGAAAACGTCCAGAAATACGCGTGGGTTCATTTTGCTGTACTACAATGCTAGGCCTCATGTTGCTAATGTGGTAAAAGAAAATCTTCAAAGAAAGAAATGAAGGGTTGTAGAGCATTCATCCTATAGCTCGGATCTATCGCCTTGCGAATTCCGTATTCTTGGACCGCTGAAAAAGGCATTAAAAGGTCGCCATTTTGAGTCTGACGCAGAAGTACAGATAGCTGTGGAAGACTTATTCAATCAGCAGCCACAAGAATTCTATGAGCAAGGTATACGTCGGTTGGTAAAACAATGGGATAGGTGCCTTAACGGTGAAGGTAATTATTTGTAATAAAATTAGTGAATAAATTTTTTATAAAGCAAGATGGGTTTCAATTGAACACATCTCGTATGTATTTAAATTGTTGTTTCTATTTGAAACTTTGTTATATAACTTTTTAAATATTAAACCGTCGAAAAATATTGTGAAGACCTACTTTTTGAAAAATAGACAACAGTTCAAAAGCTGCATAAAGAGACGTATCTTTGCAATCGTATTTTCAAGACATACCTTAAGTTACAAATTTTTCAACTCACCCTTTACTTCTGTGTAAGATGTCATTCACTTTTTTATATTCAATTATGCGGGAAGTGGCTGGGACTATTAACTTTCCAAAACAATGGAGTTTATTAAAATCGGAGAAGAAATAAAATTGTTATTTAAATTTTACTGAATTGACGTATAAGACACTGAAGATGATAGCGAAATTAAAATAAAATCCTAGGTGATTTAGGTGTTAGATATAATCTTAGTTTCGCCAGGTTTTTAGTTTTCGCATCTGTTTAGAATCACCGTGTATGTAAATGTGCTTATTATGCACCAAACAATTATGATTGAAGTAACAACCATAACTACGCCGAAGCGATACTACTCAGGTTGATCTGACATATTTGTATGTTCCTTAGAAAATAGCTTCCCTATTATATATTGCACTCTTTGCAAAATGTGAAGATATACTCAGCAATATAATGCCGTAGCAACGTGCTCGTTAAATTCGTATTTATTTAGCTAACTATCGGTAATATGTCTAGGAATTTCTAAACTAAAATCAACTATAAGTCAGAACATGACAGTCTGATCCTCAATTAACCTTAAAAGGAAACTTCCCTTTCATTTCCATTCAATTTAAACCGCTCTGTATGTGGACACGTCTGGTTGTTCAATGTCAAGTTCAAAGCGGCCCATGGGATGAAACTTCAAAACTTGTTTCATACTCGCCAACTGAGGTTATGTAGAGAGTTTCTCGCGGCGACAACTAGAAAAACTTTATCACGACAAAACTATGAACATATCATTTACACGTATTTACAACCAGAAATAAATTGTTGTAGTCGCTATTACGGTAAACAATTATGGAATTTCTGAAAAAGCAGATTTTCACGATTAATAATGTAGTTGCGTTTGGGAGGGATAAAAATTTAAATTTAGATGTAACATAGATTCGGCGTGTTCTTTTTGCAGAATGAGCTTTATTCGAATCTTAAAATTCAACGCGAAATCTCGTAATAATATCTTTTAATATTTGACGAATCGAAGGATCAAATTTTCTTGAAGCTGCAGGAAAAGAAATAAACCAAATAAATTCGATATGGATACGAAGAAATCTACATTTTGACATTTTTTCCGGGGCACACGAAAATGGTTCTTAGCACGTATCAAATACAGGCCTGAATAGTGAGAAACCAAATTTTCTGTTCGAGTCAGAATATCACGAGAACTTCTCTCAAATGTAATCCTTACGGCACCACATTTATGGCGTACATTTATAAATGCTGTTGCTTTGAACACAAAGAGTATAAGAAAGTAGGGTTCATATTGTGTGCATTTTATAGGAAATGCGAGGTATTACGATATATCCCCGAACAGTGATATTCATCCAAGTCGGTAGTAGTTTGTTATGTTTTATTTTTTAAAATTGTCGCTCTTTGGAGTTTTTAATTTTAACAATAGCTTGACGTTGACAAAATCCAACCACGAAACTGTGACGACCTGAGTGAACTAAGCGCTATCTTATCGCCCACATAACTTATGTAGTTATGTTGAAATTATAAAATAGAAAACACAGAAACATTGAATACGTATATGAAACATGAAAAATAGTTTTATTGCTTATATGACGCTTGGGTTTTTAGACCTAATTATTTACTATGTCAAATAACCATTTGCAGTGTTCCACGAAACAACAAATTCCAACGAAATTGTTGGTATTCCACCAAATTCCTTGTTACGTTAATTATATTTGCAAGGTTTACAGTTGTATCCTACCGAATTACATTTACTACATAATACTGATGTGTTTCGTTTTTATATATTTTTTTAATAGCGTCTATTTACAATCTACTCTACATGCAGTATTAAGTAAATGAGAATCGATCCATTTGAGTATTGCCTATTATATCTTTTTTCGCGAATGTGGAACTAGTATAAAAATGTAAATTGTTAACACTGCTACATAGATTAAAATATCTCTTCTGTCAGCAATAAAAGATTTAAAAAATATATAATGATTAAGAACGCCTGTTTATTGGTGATGGTGTCAACTGACGTCATACAATGAGTTGGCACAGTCGGTTAATTTTATATTAATTTATATTTAAGTGTCTTCCTTATCCACACAATGACTGTTGAAACATACAGGGTGATCCAAGTCAATTCAAAAAAATCCTATTATCGTTAAGGCATGAATCGCACTGTTGTACAATATTGTAACGCTACACTGGGTATCAGGACATGCCGGTATAGCTGCGAGACCCCTCATCGGACCAGAACCCGGTGTCAGAATTAACGCCAAAGCCATAAGGCGTGTCATTCAACAGGACTCATAAGGAAACATTCCCGTTACTGGAAAACTCCGCCTGGTAGGCAAGCAAGGCAACTTATTAGGAGCCCTTTGCCCAAAACATCTAAACATCTGTTAAATCTGAGCTGATACAATCTCAGGAAGGTGACCAACCTTCTGACACGCCACTGTACCGTGGCAACAAACATCTAACCACTATCGGAGTGGGAAACAACGCCCTGTGTGAATGCCCAGCCTAGGCAGCATTCAGACACAGCCACTTAGGGCTAGAATTCCTGAACCCTAGCGACATACACGAACAGCCTGTAAGCAGTATCCTGCGTTTCTGCAAAGTAACCCGGCTGTTTGACCGCTGACATCTAGACGGAAAGGTACAATGGGCATTATTGCCTAAGTACTGGATCCCCAGGGAACACCGTGAACTCACAACAACAGCAACAACCTACTAGGTATCTACTAATCTATAGATTTCCTGCAGGTAAAATTCTTCCAAGCACACACGCGTAAGAATGTCTGGAATCACTCAGACTACATGAGGGCGGGCATTATCATGCAAAGAATGAGTTTGTGAGCTACCAGGACGTTTATTCTTGATGCTGACGCCTAAACGTTGTACGGTGCCCGCATATCGTACAGCATTGATGTTAACACTAGGCTCTTTAAAATTCAACAGTAGTACACCTTTATAATCAAAAACTACGGTTAACATTACTTTTCAAGCCGAAATTTGGGAGCAATTTTTCGGCTTTGTAGAATCTGCATGCCCTGACGTTTCGATTCCGGATCATAGATTCATCACTGGCAACAATCCGATTTAAGAAGGTATTTCTTCTTAGTATCGCATTAAATACTGTAGTGAGATTGCTGAACGAAAATTCTTTTACTCATGAGTAAGCAGCCATGGAATCCGCTGAAAGTACATTTGTTACCTTTTCTTAGCTGAACAAATGTACGGAACACTGCAAATACATCCACTACGGAAACCACGAATTCGAAAAAATTTGGTACATGAAAGTTCAGATATATGGCAGATGCAATGTAAGTAAGTAATGACGGTTTAAAGGGGTTTCTGGTTTAGTCGGAATTGATATCAACACTTTCACTCTACATAGAATACCCTAAATATTTTAAAATATGTTGATAGAAATCTTTTTCGCAAGATCAGCTATATAAGATCTTATAAACTTATTTTTAATAATTCTAGAAATCTTTAACAACAATATGTCGCAATTTTTATTTGGCAGCTCATGAAAACAAACGAATGTAAGACGAGTAAAAAGTTTTTGAAAACGGTCTAATTTATCTTGCTTCGTGTTGGTTGTGTTGATGTTCGATAACCAGGTCAGATGTATTTAAGAACATTTAGAAAATCAAATTGTTCCTGTTCTTGAAGAAGAAGGAGTTTAACTAATAATATTTGGCTTCTTCAGGACAGAACTGTATTTTTTGAATCAAGTTTTTCAAATAGGTTGATAGGGCACAGGGGTTTTATGCATCAAATAACGCTTGTTCAGATTTTCAATAGTACAGCTGCGCCAACGGGTCTTCTTATTAAATGTTAATTCAGTTAATGCTAGAAAATTAATTTAATTAATTTCTAAAGGATGAAGTGTGATGCATATATTTTGGGTGGCATCGGGCGCTTTGAATAGGAGGGATTTAGTTGGCAAACCCTGTATATAATAGACTCACGCTTAGCACTCGCTGTATTATCTGCATGAACTAATTAAAATGTAAATAAAAGTTAACTACTAAGTCATACTAATTTCGTATAGTATGTGGTAAGCTGCCTCCTTGTAATCAATTCTTTTGTGTGACTACTCTGCTTTCTTGTTAATAATTGTAGGTTTATACATTCATAAATCAAAATTTATACGAAGCAGAGCTACTGTTTGTCATTCTGTATTAAAATACTATTAAATAAACCATTTATTGTTATAAATGCAAATGCAAATGCAAATGTTATATCATTTACAACTAAATATAAGAATGTAGCAAATTCAAACGTATATTTGAATTTAAGATAGTAGAATGTGAGAATGGTAGACTGTTTACTAAGAAAATATATAACAGTGATGTAGGTGTTGGTGAACTGAAAATCGATTACTTTGATATTTTATCAAAGAATGGAAACCAATAGCGCCCCTTATATGTGAAGACAAAATTGTATCGATACGTTTTAGCAACAACACCAAAGAAGTTTGCTCTTTTTCCATATTGGAACTAATTCAAAATTATTTACATAGTTCACTATAATTGATAAGTATATTGGTTGCAAAATCAGAAAAAATATTATATTATATTTATTTTGTTTTCTTCATTTGCTGCAATTATTATATTGTTTGTTCCTAACCTTCTCCTTAAGGGGCCTTCTTCAATCCTTAATCTTGGCAACAATTCTGGCGAAATCTTCTCTATGTTTAGCTGCTCTAATTAAGAAGTGGGTATCCGTACCCGTCCATTCCCTAATGTTTTTAAGCCAACAACATCTTCTGCGTGCTGGTTCTCTTTTTCCTTCTATCTTGCCTTCCATGATAAGTTGCAGTAGGCAGTATTTGTCGTTGCGATAGACGTGTCTAAGGTATGCAGTCTTTCGGTTTTTGATGTTTGTCACTAATTCTTTATCCTTTTGCATCCTTCTTAGTACTTTATCAATAGTAATGTTTTCAGTCCATGAAATGGGCAACATTTTCCGGTATATCCAAAATTGAAAAGATTGAAGTCTCTTAAGATTCTAAGAACATTAGACAAACTTTAATATTGAGGTTATGTGCATTATGTTCTTGAAGGATGGTAGTTTATAACACAATTAAAAATGTTTATTAAGTCCACATGTACCTTCTTCTTCAACCTTTATTCAATCCATTTTTGGATGTAGGTTTCACCAATTTCCTTTCACTGTCTTCTATGTTGGGCTCTTCTTTTCCACATCAAGCCCACGTGTTTTTTCACGTCGTCCTCCCATCTCATCTGGGGTCGTCCCCGTTGTCTCTTTCCCAGCCAAGGGCGCCAATTTGTTATTTTCGAGTTCCATCTATCATCATTATGTCGAGCGTTATGATCAGCATACTGCCATTTTAATTTTGTCACTTGTTTTCTTACGTTCACATGTATAATAAATGTAAATCGATTTTACGGTTTATTTTGAGTCACTTTAGTAGCCCCTTAAGTACTCATATTATAGAAGTAATATTTGATAAAAATGTATATTCAACGTGGAACATCAGCCAAATGTTTGCTAATTCCCTTTTGGTACTACTTTGATGTGTAAAAGCGTGTCATTTTTTATGTTTCAATTTCCTGCGGGTTTGTTCTTGCATTTATGATCAGTAAATAACTATAACTCTTATTTTATATTTTTGTGTACCTTACTTGCATAAGCTAACCAACATTATAGCTGTTTGGCAAACACCTTCGGCTGCTCTGCATGCAAAAATCAATGCGCTATAACGCTCGTGAATTTCAAATGCGCCTTTTCGTTCTCAAGCATTGTGAAGCAACACTGTTTTGTTTACACGATTAAAATGCTTCGAAAATGGAGAGATTGTTTTTATTTAGCTGGCAAATGAAGTTTGCTAGCTGATTATTGACTAATTTCATTGAAATATATACGAGGGCGGTTCATCATATATTGTCCCCGATCAGAGCTGGGTAAGTATTCGAATACTTACTAGTTTGAATACTACTTAAAATACTTGTGTACGAAAAGTATTTGGTGTCTCGAATATTGGGCATAAAAAGTAATTGGTATTCGAATTGATCTTATTATTCTCGGTATTCGCTATTCGACCGTCATAAACGGTATTCGCGAATACTTCGGATATTCGCGAATACTTGAACTACTTACAGGTAGTATCCACGAGTAGGTACTTTATTATTTGTCGAATACTTTCGTGAAAGTCTGAAACTGATTTTTTGATATTTCACTGGAAATAAGTATAGATAATGTTACTATGTTTGTTATCGTCTGAATCAACATAAAAGTTTTATTTTGTAGTTACAGTTACTACACAACCAAACCATAAACTTTAGTCTTCACGCAAATGCCATTTGAAATGCAAGTATTCAAGGTATTCGTAACTTTGAAGATACTGAGTACTCAGTAACTTGAATCTTATTAATGCGAAGTATTCAGATGCTTAAGTATTTTGAATATTTTTTAAACAAAGTATTCAAAAAAGTATTTGGATAGGTACTATTATTAATATTCGTACCCAGCTCTGTCGCCGATATAGAAGCACATGACTTTGACATTTGAAACAACTTTATTTCTCAATATAATCCCCTAAAAGGTTAACACGCTTAGTATAACTACAATGGAAAACTTGAACGCCTTTAGCAAAACGCTATTTGTCCTGCACTGCAAACCCACCTCTTCATCGTCCGAAAAATCAGTTCCCCTAACATGTTCTCTTAATTTTGAGAACAGGTAAAAGATACTGGCGAATATGGAGGTTGCTCTAAAATCAAAATCCAGCATTGTGGATAGCACCCATAGAAACTTAGCTATTGTGAGCGGCAGCGTTATCTTGGTGAAACAGAACGCCGAGTTTCAATTTTCCACGCCTGTTTTGCATTACGGGCAGAAATTTTAGTATGAATCTGTCTTGATAGTTTGCCGTTATTGTGAGACCACGTGGTAAATATTCAACAACAAGAACTTTCTCAGAATCCCAAAACACTGTTGCCATTATCTTTCCGGCCAATGAAATCACACGGAATTTTAGTGGGGCGGGGAACCACGATGCCGCCATTCCATACTCTTCTGTTTTGACTGTGGATCAAAGTGATGAATCCGGGTTTCATTTACAGTTATAAATCTTTCCAAAACTTCTATTCAAATGTGTCCAGTAATCTCAAATTGCTCGCAGCAGTGAGAAACCTGGTCCGGTTCTGATCAGGTGTTTGCGGTACCTTAGTTATAGTTGGGGCAAGGGGTTTTTCGAGGGCTTGGCATGGTAGACTCGTGTATAGCACGAAATGTGCTGAATCGGAATAAGTTGACTGGGTTTGGAATCATGGCCTTTGGCAACTCCCTGATTCTTAAAAATAAACTTTTATAAACAACTTGGCATATATTAGTGTCAATAAATGACGTTTCTAAGAAAAAAATTATTTATTTGTCGGTCAATGCCTTCTATGTCAGGGACTCATAATTGATGAATCATCCTCGTATTTGTTAAGACAGCATAATATTATTATTAATTTTAAATGATTGTAATTTATTAAAAGAATTTCTTATATTACTTCTCATTTCTTCTTTGGTTTTATTTAGCCAGACGAACGATATTTTTAGGAACGAGTATCCAACAACAAATAAATAGCTAATATTAAATGCTCGTTTTTACGTTATGAATAATTTTCAAGTAACGATTACGTATTTAATAATGCAAACCACAATTGTTACCTATTTGTGGTTGCTGCACCTATTATACTCAAAGACATAATCTATTGAAAACGTGACCGCAAATATTTTAAGACAAGCTGAATCTGCCTGGTAATACATATAGTTAGAATAGTGGAAAACCGCTCAATTATAAAGCTACAAAAATGTATGGTATAACGCATTTCAAGAACTGAAAACAATACGATAAGGTCCGTATAATAAATTGTTTCTAAGTATTGAAGATACGAGTATATTTATTGATATCATCCACAATTTCAGCTGATTCATGGTGGTTTTGAATGTTTGTCTAAGCTTAACAAACACTTTTCAAATATACCATTAACAAGTGATTCATCAAACATTTTTAAGAAGAGATTACTTGCGATCCATTCCACTATTTTTTCCAACGAAGGTTGTTGTCAAGCAGCAGTAGTAGGTAGAATTAGGTATATAGTATAAACCGTTCATTACAAACACGATTATAAGCGGCATTTGTATATAACATACTGAATAAGCTGCTCCCACTTAAGGTATATACATAGTGTTGAAACAAACGTGTGAAGTATTACAGCGACATATAATGGCTTATTTTAATATGTCGAAAAAGTTTAAAGGTGTGCTAATATAACTGCATCAATATTGGGCATAATGTAGTATTTTTTATTATAACGTCCTTCTAAATATATCATGTTGGTGATTGCCCCGATTTCGTGACATGTTCGTACATATTATTTACACAAAATATACACTATCGACGGCTGCTTACGACCGCACCGTTAGGGAAAAGAAATAATGGCAAGTGTAAAACATAGGGACAGGATACAAACAATAAAATTATGCAAGCATTTAAAATTAAAAATTGTGTCAGAATGCTTATTTTTGAAAATAGTCATAGAGAAGGTATTTTCCGTACTAAATGCGTAAAGCTGGCCCTTCAATCATTTTCGTGCCAACCGATCGTGGGAAGGAGTAGTTTCTCCATGGTCGTGTAAAACTTTCGTTGAAAAAATTACTTATTCTGCCTGAAGAAACGAATTTTTTGAAACTTGGAAAAAAGACTACTTGATCTGTAAAATGCCAATGCCAAAAACTGACAATCACACAAATACATATACAGTGCGAATGTAAAGTCTGGATCTCTCGAAATAAATCTTTTATTAAATGTTTTTGAAAAAAATCCTCCAACGCGTCGATTTTTATCTTAAATTAGACATATTTGAGTGTAATTGTTATTTGTAGATTGTCTTTTGTTTCTGAGTTATGGCGATAGCGAAATGTTTTTTAAATGGACACCCTAATTTTTATGGCGGATTTGGAAAGAGCGTGAAATTCTAAAACCAAATATGTTAAGAAATTATGATACTGTATTAAGAAGTTTTCTAGATAATTACTTTTAAAGTTTTAAAACAAAAATCGAATTTTCGTCAATGACTTCTGGCAAGCAAATTGTTCTATGCCATTCAGCGTTAGCTGTTTTCGATCCTCTAAAGGAATGGTTGCGACATGTGCAGTACAACCGAAGAAACAAGCGATCATTTTCTTGGAACTGCTGCGTGAACGAACAACTTTTGTGGGATTCGGTTCATCTTGGAAGCCCCAAACTGTGGCTTGTTGCTTAGTTTCCGGTTCATACGAATATATCCAAGTTTTGTCACCTGTTACGGTGTTGTATACGGATTTTGAAATTTCTCGCACGAATTTTTTGAGCATTTCCTTATACCAATTAACACGAGCCTTTTTTGAGCTTCGGTCAAATTATGCGGAATCCATCGGGAACAGATCTTTTTCACATCTAAATGGTCATGCAAAATCGAATGTACTGCAGTCTTCGATATGCCTAAGGATGCGTCTATCTCATTGTAAGTCACATGCCGACCCTCTTCAATCATTCTGCGCACAGCATCGACGTTTTTTGGAATAACAATCGATTTTGGTCGAGCTTCATGAAATTCATCACTTACGGACGCACCACGACGACGAAATTGTGCAAAACCAATTGTAAACAGTCTTTTCTGATGGATCTTCATTACCATAAGTTAAACGAAGCGATTGTATGCATTGTTGTTGAGTTAGACCATTACTAAATCGTAAGAAGTCATCTAACAAAAACCTTCATGAGAAATTTCAATTTTTTTACAAAATTGCTTCTTTTAAATCCTCACTCTAAGGAGACTACTCGGTCAATTTTTAAGCTGCCAAATGTCAAATTTTAGGAAAATAGTAATGACACATCTCAACAGCGCCACCTAGTGGTCGTTAGTAAAAAGTTAAAAGGTTGCCCTCGTATATAAATATCCTTTGCAATTCACAGGGGCGTATGATACTACTATTTACTACATAGGCAACATACTACGATATCTACATTATTATTGATTGTAGGTATTATAAATCAGAAATGCCTGTTTGGTATGTTTGATATTTTATTCTACTCATATTTTAAATAAAGTAAATGTGAACGAACACTACAAAGTTCTGTTGATAAATATCTAAGTTTAAGTATTTTTAATATTATAATAAATAGTAAGTATAACTATTTATCAATTTAAAATGCCTTTCTACCTTCGATAAAAATTTAGAATGTTAGGCTGATACTATCCTGCAAATCATTCTGTATATACATACTGTTGTGCTAATTTAAATCAATATATGCTAGATTTCTGTTCTATAATTATTTTGAGAAGTGAGAACAATGCGCGGTAATGGTTAATTGTAGTATTTTTGAAATTGAAGTATTCTTTTGTAATATCTAGCTTCACTAGTAGACTATTTTGGGATGTGTGTCAAGTATGTTACAATTGCAAATTATTTTACACGCTATATAGGGGAATTTATGTCTTGCAGATCCAGAAAGTTATATAAACAAGATAACTAATTTTCGTATTCCTAATGCAACCATTTTAATAATACACCCACAATTGTTTTGCAAGCAATTTCTTCACGTTTGTTTAAAATTTCCGGGGATTTTTACAAAAACGGAAAAAATAAAATAGTGTTTGAAGAAGCTTCATAGGCAACCCGCTTAACAATTTACAACATCTCTATTGTTACTAATAGGTTAACGAGAGTGTGTTATTGACTTTAGCACAATAGCATCTGTTAAATTCATTCCTAATGTGATATGTACTATTTAAGAAAAAGAATTAAAAAATGTATGTTTTGTTGACGAATTATTTATAGTAGATGCTTACAATAACCTGTTAACGTATAATTAATAATACGCAAGAATTTATTTTACACGTGCTATTTAGCTTATATAATTTTTGTAGCGGAAATTTATTCTTACAATCTAATAGCATAATAGATGTATTTTACAGAACCACAGCAATAAATTATCATGGTAAGGATTGACCAGACACATTATAATACTCTTACTGCTAATGGATACCCATTAGATAAAAGTTATTTTAATAATATATTTTTTCTATTATAATAGCACCTCTAGTTTTGCATATTTCGTTCTTTATGTCACACTTAAAACGATGAAGGGGGATTCCATTTATTCTAAAATACAGACTCCCAGACAAAAATATTGTACTCGTTTTTGTGCTGCGTTTCCAAAAGAAAATTGTCTATTTTTTATTATAAAGCATACGCTTTTTAAATAGTACATCTAGATTATTCTTAAAAATTCATCTCCTTTAGAATGTAATAAACCAATAATTTTGTATGTTTCAATATCCTGCATTTCTAAATTTAATTAACCACAGTAATTTGTCACACCATGTGAAATTTACATTGATTAGTTTGAAAATCGATGTATTACCTGATATACACTCGAATATAATTTGCATGTTGATCGTAAACAATGACAACAGTTTAAATTATAGACTGATTGCTTGGTGGTTACGCTAACAATGTCTACTCACTATTGCAAATCACGGTAAACCAGGAACGACAACGCGTTTGGAGATAAAAAATAACGTTAGTAGAAATTTGATTAAATTTAAGAATTTTTATTTAATATTAAGTAATTTCCTTGAATATTTTATGACAAACTGATCGTGTTAGCCTCCGGTATGATTAAAACGATGAGTATAGCTGAAGGTCACCGAATACTGCGTTGTTTTACTAATTAATTTCAAACAGAGCAATCGCTAATGATTTGGAAGTAACGCACGGCTGATTTATCAATAATTTGTCGAGAATCTAGATTCCAGCCTTGTTCTTGATCTTATCATTGATTTTGCTGACGCCCGCCATTGCTTATAACTTGTTTGGATACCTGTCCGTGCATTTAGAGTATTGACCTTGTTTTTGTAGCTGTGAAATGCATCCAAACCCTAAAATTACCCGTTTGAACGACCTAAATGACCTCATAAAATAAACATCGATATGTACACTAAATGGTGTTGCCTATAAAATTAATATGTAGGCGTAAAAATAATCGCAAGCTGTACTGTAATAACTGTACATTAATGTAGAATTTTAGGAGACATAAAAAGCCCATCACACCTGCACCGCTGTTTATGCTAATGTATTTTGGAAGGATTGAACTCGGAACTGTAATCAGGACGGAATACCCTGGTGACGTCAGCCGTAGCGACTCGTCTGATATAGCTAATCCTCAGCGGTCGCCGGTACAGTCGCGAGATCTCACTGGAGGCAGCTCTTGGTCACGGCCAAGCTATAAACTCAGAAGTTCCTACCTAGTCTGACTTAGAAAATTTGTGTTAATTAAAATGGATTGTGGTTGTGCAGCCCCTTATATAGGGCCATCTCTTGCGAATACCTGCGGAGGAGGTTCGTTTTTCCTCTTTATGAGCCTCTTGGACACATTCATTAGAAATAAATGTGACTTATCCGAGATATGCGGCCGAGTAAAACCAAGGACCCAGCCGGATCAGGAGTACGACTTCGTTGTAATAGGGGGTGGAAGTGCTGGAGCAGTCGCCGCCGCACGTTTGTCGGAAGTTCCCAACTGGAAGGTTCTACTTATCGAAGCTGGAGGTGATGAACCTCCAGGTACACAAATCCCTTCGATGGTGATCAACTTCCATGGTAACCCACACATCGATTGGATGTACAAAACGGAACCGGAACCAAACGCATGCCTGGCGTACCCGGA
The DNA here is from genome assembly GCA_014611495.1 of Limonius californicus. NCBI lineage: Eukaryota > Metazoa > Arthropoda > Insecta > Coleoptera > Elateridae > Limonius > Limonius californicus. The sequence goes on along the minus strand of JABXWE010006069.1, from coordinate 22,573 downwards.
ACATCGTTGCGAATGGATACGTGGTAAAGTTCTTGGGGGTTGCAGCGTCCTCAACGGAATGATGTACATGAGGGGTCATCCCAGGGATTACGACAATTGGGTCACCGCAGGAAACGTAGGCTGGGGCTACGAAGATGTGTTACCGTATTTCAAGAAATCTGAAGGTAATACGGAAGTTGGAACAATTGCAGATCCAGGCTACCATGGAACTGAAGGGCCCTTGACAACCAACAGGTTCCCAGATCGTCCTGAAATGGCTGACGACGTACTCCTGGCCGCCAAGGAACTTGGTTATCCTATAAGTAATGATCTCAACGGGGCCCAATTTAGCGGATTCACGATTGCTCAGTCTAATACCAGGTATACATTATTTTTATTCTTACCTCAATTTGCAGTTACCGTTTTAATTAAAAATTTTTTTTCTATAAACTAATTAGGAAAGCTCTTCTCCACCTATCTTTTTATTATAATGTATCACATGATACCTGTTTAATTAATTTGTACATATTTCGTCTAAAATTAAGAACTACACCACTGGTATTTCGGAGACCGGTAAGAGATACAATTTATGTTATATTAGAGCTAAAATGCGTATTTATAACGCCAAAATATTACGATACAGTAAGAAAAAACGCAAAGTTAGCTAATTATAATAGAAAAAATTACATTGGTCAATGTTTAGCTATCCATAGTTTCTTTACTATTTAATACAATTTAATGATAACAGACTTTAATATTTTCTCTATTCATATTTTCACCTACAATTTAATTTTTTAAATGTAATTTATACAAATATTTCAAATCGTTCGAAAGCTCATTCGATTCCTGCTTTGATGATATATTGTTTGTTATATTTATTTTCACAAGCTTTGAAAGTATCTAAGAAAAACCTTGTGGGTCTAGTAATTCTTGAGGCATTACTTGTACAAACGCATAGATAGTGCTCTGGTTGGTATGAGATGAAACACAGGACAATCCGCATAAGAAAATTCTATGGTAAATATCCTTAAAAAGACAGCAGAAACGTATCCCACTTCAGAGAGAAATTAATTAGGCGGACGTCCAGTGATGGAATATTTGAACGCTGGAGATGATGATGATGATGATGATAATGATGATATATATACAGGGTGAGTTTTTTCTGATGTTTAGTATGGGGATCTCGGAAACTCACCCTGTATATATATATATTTATTTTGAGTGCAGAGATGTAATTATGTAAAAATTATGAAATTTATTAAGGTTTTAATTTACATTCAAGTTACCTGTTATATAAACCATAGAAATAAGCAAAATTGGTTACAACCCACAAAGCAGAACACAGGACAGATTATCTTTCGTTTCATGGCAGAGCACTATTTATTTATTTTGACAATTAATAAATCCAGAGCATACTAGATTAAATATATTTATTAAATATCGTCAAAGTTTGTGAAAATTGGTACACAAGTCATACACTATTAAAAAGAGGAAAAGTGAGCCTTCCGATGATTTTGATAGAAGTTCAGTTGCAAAAATGATGTCGTACTTGTATTTCGTAAAATGCGAAATCAAAAACATTTGAGTAAATTTACCTTGAAGAGCCTACAAGTCCCTACAAATTAGCATTTTAAAATCAAATTTGTATTAAATAATAAAATAGTTATTGACATTTGAAAATAACAGGTAACCAAAGACACCATTATATTTGTCATAAAAATATACTTCCTTTATCACATTTAACTGAAATTATGTCTCTTACTGTTTCCAAAACTCCGGTAGTTTTCTATTTAATTAGAGCCACCCTGTATATTATAGAAAATTAGAAGTCTTCGTTAATTTAAAATGAATTTGGAAGCCCTAAATTGCTCACATATTACATACCAAATTGATTCGAAATTGAGCTTGTTAGGTACAAAATTAAACTTGTCGTTAATTGAATTCATTAAAACCGGTTGCTAACAAGAAGCGTTCCAGTTTTTCAGGTTAATTTTTATCAAAAATTCCGTTTGCCTAGGTAATTTTTAAAGATTCGCTAATCAAATAACTGTTATGCAAAACTGTTTATTATGTTTTTTAATTTTTGGCGCAAGAGTTATAATTATGACGTTTATGTCTACTTAATTTGGTTTTAATAGTACCGGAGGCGAGAAGGAATCCGGTAGGCACGTGCTAATGCAATAAAATAAATTACATGAATTAGCACTTGCTGGTTTTAGCATTTTTGAAATAGTTTTATTTTTTTTTCTGAAAACATTTTATAAAGCAATCCCGCCAATGTAATGCGTTCAATATTAAAATTATAGACAAGATAGCAATGCTGCTAACTTGTAGTCATTGAAAATATATTAAACAGCACAAAAATCAAAGACAAAGACTGATTGCGGAGGCATTCAGAACGTTTTCTTGAGCAATACTTTATTGTTTAAGAAAGTTGCATTTTTTACTAGTCATAACTAAGGTACGGCGTTTGTAAATGCAGAAGATCAAATCGAAGAATATTTATTTAAAGATCACGGACGACTTATGAACATTGTGCGATTTTATATAAATGCCATTAATTTAGTAAATTAGCTCGATCTTACTAGTCTTACTTGCAGTACCTTATTATTAACCTAACTAAATGACCCTTTTAACTCCATTTTGGATATCTTCCAATTTTAATTACCAAGAATTTTCTGCTCTAATTGTTTTTCTTAGCAAATTAAATACGATTAATTTAATCTTGGTGGGGTTATCTAAGAAAAATAGAAGATAGGTTCTAATAGGCAAGCAACAATATTTATCTCTATTACACATTTTGTTTTTATTCCTTTATTGAATCAAATAGAGGTTTCATTTCACAATAAAGGCTCAAATTATATGTTGTGGGACAACTTTTTCAATGTCTGGCCCGCGAGGTATGTATAACCTTGGTACAATTGCTTATTATTCTAGACACGGGGGCAATATTTATGGGTTTATTTCAATCCATGTAACCAGAATTGCTAAATTGTGTCGATACATTGACACTTTTTCGAAAAAAGATTTTGGTAGCATATTTACACTACCATTAAGATTAAGACAGCTAGGTTACCTAACAGTTATGTGACAAAAAAGAACGCTTCTCAATGATACGAAACCGTTATAAAATATAAAACGCGACCGCTAGTAATAAATAGTACTTGATATTATTTATAGTTCATGAACTGCACACGATATTGTACTTTACGTAACGCGACATAGATAATTTATCCTTTCATGGTTTATTCATTCATACCACATTAATCTGTTTTACGTTGTGTTTGGTATTATGATACTTCTCATCCAGCGTAACATACTTTGTCCCAATGAAGGTCGTAGACATAGAGGTCGCAATTGATTATTACATTTATCTCGTGCTTATAGAATATATTAATGACGTTCCTCCTTACATTTATACTGCCTGTAGGACTACGGACATTTCTTTTGGTGCATTTGATATTATGAGGGAATTGGTGGCGGCTTAAACAGAATTTTCCCGAATAGGTACCCATAAATACTATATACCAATTACCATGTCGTTAGAAATCGCCATTAAAATGAATCGTTTTGCAATGATTTACCTCAGATTATTTCTAATGGCGCGGCGTCTAGGATTTGCTGATTATTATTTACGGTCTAGTATTTTAACATGTGGGTGTTCTCCACACCTGATCCTATGTGTAATAGTTTGAAGAACTTATTCAGAAGAAAAAGAAGATTAAATCGTAACATAACAATGAGATCTTTCCAACCGGTATGTTCAATTTTTTAAAAATTGAAAGAAGTTATTTTGTTCTTTAGTTTATGACCATAATAGTGTTCAAAAATAAAAGTTCTATCTTGAGATATAAGTAATGTAAAAATGTGTAACTGCTATATAATTAGATCGGGATAACATACTTGACATGAGTGACACGTTAAAAATCACTACTGGCGTTGGAACTGTCCCAGATAAGCAAACTTCATAGATGGGGTGCACGATTACTCCAGAGCATCAGCACATGGAAATTGGTGTCCTACACCTTGCCCAATAAAAACAAACAAACAACATACCTTGTCCCAATAAATGTTGTAGGCACAGAAATCGCAAACTGATTAATTACATTTATCTTGTTCTTACAATACATGTTATTGCCGTTTCTCCCTCCTTCTGTTCTCAATGTTATAAATTTCTATTGTTATTCTGATGTCTTCGTACTAATAATTATTGTACATGTAAATAATATTACCAGTGAGTAATATGTATGCCTTGTTTCAGAAATGGTTCAAGACTAAGTAGTGCCAGAGCCTTCCTGCGGCCAGCTCGAGACCGTCCTAATCTCCATATCATGCTAAATTCCACAGCCACCAAACTGCTATTTAATTTAAGTGGTGAAAAGAAAACCATCTCCGGAGTTGAGTTTGTCTACAACAACAAATTATTCACTGTCAGAGTAAGCAGAGAAGTGGTTCTTTCTGCTGGTGCTGTCAATTCCCCACAACTTCTGCTATTATCAGGAGTGGGTCCAAAGAAAGACCTTGATCGTGTAGGCATACAACAAATTCACGAGCTTCCAGGAGTGGGAAAAAATCTTCATAACCACGTGACGTTCTACATGACCTTTACGATGAGCAAGCATAAAGCAATTAATGATTTGGATTGGACTTCTGCTTTGGACTATTTGTTGAATCGTAAAGGTCCCATGTCTTCCACTGGAATGTCACAAGTTACAGCAAGAATTAACACCAAATTCGCAGATCCAAGTGGAAATCACCCAGATTTGCAAATATTTTTCGCTGGTTATTTGGCAAAGTGCGCCTCATCAGGCGAAGTAAGAGCAGCTGCAGATCCAGAACATCCTGACGCCCCGCGCCATCTTACCGTGTCCCCGGTGGTTTTGCATCCGAAGAGTAGAGGTTATATAACACTGAAATCTAAAAATCCTCTTGAGGCACCTCTTATATACGCTAATTACCTGACAGAACCTGAAGATTTAGCAACCCTAGTTGAAGGTGTCCGCGTATGTCAACGGTTAGGAAATACCAAGATTCTGAAAACAAAGTATGGTATCGAACTAGATAAGGAGGAATACGGCGAATGTGCCAAACACCAGTACGATTCAGATGAATTTTGGGAGTGTGCTGTTAAACACGCAACTGGTCCTGAAAACCATCAAGCTGGATCTTGTAAAATGGGTCCCACCAACGATGCTTCTGCTGTGGTGGACAACCACCTTCAAGTATATGGTCTTACCGGTGTACGCGTGATGGACGCCTCGGTAATACCTATTATAGTCTCGGGTAATACCCATGCAACTTGTGTTATGATTGCGGAACGAGGCGTGGACTTTATTAAAGAAAAATGGCTAAGGAACAGCCTCCCCAGCCGAGCAGGTTTTGCTGGAGCTGGTGCCGTTCCACCACCTTCAACAGTTCAGGAACCTCCTTATACGAATTACGTTAATAATCAGCAAGGACCTTCCCAGCAGTACAATCCGCATATGAACCAACAAATACCACCTTACAACAGTCAAGGCATGCAGCATAGTTACCAGTTCCATCAGCGTCATCCCAACATGGCTAACCCTTTCCAACAAAATCATCAACCAGCGTATCACCCTGGTTACCAACAGGCTCAAAATTACGATCCATATGGCAACTATTACCCCCAACAACAAGCTCCTGCGTACGCTTAATTTTTAGTTAGCAAATAGTACTTATTAGACTCTGATTTGATCGGTATTTCAATAATTTTAGGATTCGTAAAATGTAGTTAGTACAAATAAATAATATTTATAGGAATGCTTTCTTACTTTCATTTTAAAAAACAGACTTCTGGGATAATCAGAACAGTTCCAAAAATAATATATTGTATTACTTATTCATTGTTTGTATCCATATTACTCTCTCGGGAATATTTATTAAAAACAGAAAATTAATATACCTATTGAGAAGACGTTCATATGCATATACAAAATGAATAGCGAAATGTTGCCAAAGGAAACAAAAATGTTTTAAACTAATTAAATTAAGATAAGAGTTTGGTAATCATATTAAGGCTCTACTTAATTTAATGTAATTAAAGAATAGATCAGATAAACTGTTAAAGCTGTTATAATGAGACTGCGTGCGTTTTATTTCGTTTAATGGGTACCACATGAATCCTAACGTACTGTAAAATGTATTGTAATAATTGTGACATTTTGGGAATCAAAATTATATCTAGAATTATGCTTACAAAAGATTTTCTTGCTGTTGTAAAACGTTAATTAAATGATATACGTATAATACAAAGAAACTGAAAAATGATTGAATTAATTGTACCTACTAATGAAGCGAATGTTAAGAATCAAATGCTAATAAATTAGAATGTTGGCAACAAATACCTTCTTGATGAAGCAGTAGAAAGACACAGATAGTAAAAAAAACTCTTGAAATTCATAATTTGGTGCAACATTTTGCTACGCTTTAAAATTTAACAATTTCTATGTAATCGTTTTTAATTTAACACACACATATTACTTTAAGTTATCATGGATGTTTATATATTGCTATAAATGTACAACAATAAAATTCATCGATGCCAATACAAAACACAAATATCTGGGTTAAGTAGAAAAGATTAAGGGAACAAGAAAGTCCTACATTTTGGTTTTCGTAAATACAAATGAGACTGTCAGCAACAAAGAAGTCTATTATTGTTACCGCTGCTAAAATATCGCTTAGTAGATATGTCACGAAACATTATGGATGAAAAGAGAAAACCTTGCTTGTGTAGATTATAAAGCAACAGTTATAAAGGATATAATTCACAATATTGAAGTTACTATGTACTTACTTGCATTACGTTTGCGTTCTTAGATCAACGATGTATAATATCTTATTATACAATTAAAAAAATAATTAAATTTATCAATATGTTAGAGTAGAATTAAACCGAATTTGCAACGATTTACAAAATTGACAGATTTTATTAATCTGTGTATAAATTTGATCATTTACAATCATTTCAGCAAGCGATAAATTATAAATGAAATTCTAAAGTGAATATAATTGTTTGGAACGAATGGCAACTACTTGTGTGGATTATAAAGCAAAAGTTATGAAGGAGTTATACAGGATACTTATATGGTTCAATTCCCAGTACAGAAACATCGGATTTTTAACGACCGCTCTCTCTTCTCTTGAGGAAGAGTGTCTCCACTTCAAGTGCTTCAGAACTCACGATAAGCTGTAGGTCCTCTATGTTATGGTACTTTAAAGTGTGCGCAACACTACTTTTGTCTTCAGCAAGTTAGTAGATCTTACGAGCTACGGTCTACATTCCGTTTGATAGTTACTTAAAAAAATAATAAATAAGCTGTGTTAAAATATTTCTTTAATTATGGATAATTCATTTATACTCTATTATTCTTGTATTTCTCCGACTTCTGTTGTTAACGGAGTTATATATTTGCAGTTTAATTTATGCGTTGTTCTCCGCTACGTTTTACATGGAATATCTTGTGCTTTTTAATACCTATTTGTTATTTATCTGTTAATAATTAACAGAGCTCTCTATTTTGCATGTTAACGACACCCCTTGTATGTGATCTTATATTACTTCGCGTTTACTTAGGTAATGCAAAATTTTCTTTTTAGTTGTGAATAGCCTATGAAAAATAAGTTCCGTACAAACTTTGTGTCGGTAGAAATCATTGTTGAAGTTAGCAATTTTACAATCAATGATTGATCCCACTTTAATACTAGGGACGTGTAATATTTCCTGATTTTTATTTATTATTGTTTAATACTTTATTTGGGTGTTCTACATACTAACTGACCCTATGTTTAATAGTTTAAAAATGTAATTTAAATAGCATTAGAACAATTTCGGATGGTATGTAGTCGTCGGTCTCGGTTGCTATACTTCATCATCTTCATCATCATAACCATGAAGTGGAACTTCTCTTCTCTGTTCGACGAGTTAGATTAGCCTCCCGCCCGGCATACTTACAAAGCAAGCGAACCTACTACCCTGGGACATTGGCATACACAGAAGAAGAATGAGATTGCCCCATCTCCAATTCTACTCATAATAATCCTATATAATTTTAGCTCGTTGGAGCGCTCAAGATCAACAATATCCTTTTTCTTCCTTTGTTAATTAGAAAGAGGAACATCTAAATCAGAGAAAGATTATTTAATTTCCTCTTCAGTAATTTCTCGAAATTTAGAAAGAAATTTAAATACATTATGAAGTTCCTGTAGATTTTCAGACTATTCCTGAATTAAAGGCTGTATCAAAAATTGTTAGATAAAATTATATTATGAACAATTCTTTTGGATTTGTGATAGGTTCATCAGGACTATCATAATCAGAAAGGCGAACTTTAGTTCTACTCCTTATAACTGGAAATTCTGCCTCTACATTCAATCCTGCTGCTAAACGGTCTGCATCCCTAATAGGTTTACTTAATTTAATGTAATTTTTTACAAGTGTATAATGAGGCCGCCCTAAGAATGCACGCACTCCACATCTGCCAAAACCAGGCCTGATTGGTTCTATAACGCTTATCGTAGTAGTATAATATCTACCACCAGTAGTGCTATCTCCAGACGCTATTATTTTGTAAAATATTGTTTTCTGATTTTTGATGTTGAATCCGAAATTTTATTGTACAAATACTGTAGAAGGGGAAGCGTTTTAACCGTTTCATTTCACTGGAATGTATTAAAACTGTTAAAGTGTTTAGTTTTTTCATGCAAATAACCTTTAAACTTGAGTTTACGGAACAACGTGTAGTTAGGAACGCATACAATTTCCTACGGATAATTACGTTTAAAAGCAATTAAGTTTTTATCGCCCGGGTAATCGAACGAACTAAATACCTCTAAGTGCAGCATGCGGCAACTAAGCCCTAACTGAACTAAACAGATGCCAATGCGGTTAGTCTAGCAAGTATAAGCTTATCCTTACGAAGCTGAGCTGAAGTTATCATGGCCGGCCAGTCGGCTTAGTGGTTTTCGCTGCATTTGCTGGGGCTTTCCCCAACCATGCGCTACTGCTTCCACAATGTATGCGAGAAAACTCTGCTCACAAACCGGAAATGGGAATGGAAATTCGAAATGTGTTTCAGATATGAATTGCACTTTGCAATTTAGATTTTAAATTGATATGTTGTGTTGTAGCGTTCACAACTGTTAGGAAAATGATTACTAGAACGAGTTCTACAAAAATAATATGTATTTTCTGAGAGTTGATTCTCATGCGGCAAAGTTAAAAATGGAAAGCAACTATAATAAAATATTACAGAAGTAAATTCAGTGTAAAACTATTCAGCGTTATCATAAGCATAATAAATTTGTATCTGGATATTGCTGAAAGCTGAAATGTAGGTCACGGAATAGCTTGGGTGTATATTTCACTTATATAACAATAAGAACGTTAAACATTTTAATTTCTAGAGCGTGCAGAGATATTAACAGCAGCAGCATAAATTCCTTAAATATCAAATGTGAACAAGTCATTAGAGGAGTCCTTTAAATGCGTTAGGATTATTTGTCACGAACGTACAGCACGTCTCGGTTCGCATGACTAATTAGTTGGGAACCTTTGTTAGGCGTATTGAGACCGCAAATGAACATTGCTTACTACTACGGCGGAAAACAATTAAGCACTTGTATGACACTAAATTGTAGTGACTTGTTTCGCATCCATTAAAATTAGGCACAAAAGGACCTGTCATTCACTCCTCGGATGCTTTTCCTGGGTACGCTACGATAATGTGATTTGTATCTGCCATAGAAACAGGCACGCACCTGCGACGTGGTAATGAAAATTGTGTAACTTTCCTAAAGCTGCACAAATGGGTACTAATTTATATAGTTATGATACGAACAGCCACAGCTTGAACAATATGGCTAAACCCCGAGGGTAGCTGTTTTAAAGAATCTAAAAAACCCTTCATCCTATTAGACAATATAATCGATTAAATTTTTATTATCACTGCTACTATTTGTAGTGTTGCAAAGATAAAGGAAAAGCTGGAGTTATAGAAACTAATCCCTACAAGTTAGAAACTTTTGTCGTATGTACATAAATATTTTCACATGTACATTCTCGGCTACATGAGGCATGGAAAATCAGTTATATTTGTCTACATTTAACCTTTGCGGCTGAGTTAATACACTTGGATTTGGGAAGCACAGCGGAAATTAGAAGGCAATGTGAAATGGCTAGAAGTGCACAAAAGATTTATTTTAAATCTGGAAAGGCTACGGCGTAACACTCAACACGAAGAAACTACTAGTACATGCCTTAGTCTTCTCTATTATGCTATAAGCGGTGAGTCTTAGAAAATATAGGTCCTAACACATATTGATCTCATTGAACTGTGGGTTTGGAGAAGAGTCCTTCGTATAACATATAGCATACATATCCGTACTAGAGGAAATTAATAGATCAACGAAACTATCAAAAATTGAACAACGAAGAATCCTCATATAATTTGGGGACATAAGGATGAGTCGTCATTAGAAAGGTTAGTAGTAGAAGAATATGTAAAGTACACTCCAACGAGAGGAAGATCGGCGGAGAGATGGACGGCCCAGATCAAAGAACTAACTGACAGTAGCGAACAGCATACTACCAGACACGTCAGGAATGGAGAACGATGTAGAAACATCATACGAAGAAGTAGAAACAACTAGAAGAACAGGAGACTTCACTGGAAAGAGTGATCTTGGTTTTGGATGTAAATCTTTTGTCACGACGCTCTTGTATTTGTATCTAAATTACATATTCAAAAGGAGTTTCAATCTTAAATTTTAATATCTAGTATTTATTTATACTATTTTGTAGAACTTGATTATTCATAAAGGAGTGATTTCTACTTACAAAATAAATGTTACTTAAATTTAGGATTTTCTCATCTTTTGAATTCTGATTATAACATTCAGTAGATTGTCGTTAGGTGATAGGACTATCAGATTATAACTTGCTCTTTACATAGAGGCAACGCAACATTTTTTGTAAATACAATATTACTTATATTTTATGTGAATCAATTGGTAGTGTAATGATGAGCGGTGGAAATGAACTAATGGAAATCGTTCTTATTGTAAATCACAATCAAATAAAATTATATTATTTGTGATAAATATGTAGTGACGCAGTGATACTGCACGGGTATTATCATTAGATATCAATAGGTATTAACTGTATATATTCTCTGAATTACAAATTGAGTTTTTTCTTAATTTGCTAAATTTAAAGAATTAAAGTATTGATTTGCAATAAATGGTAAACCTATTATTTTGTTTGTAAAAAATTACACTCTTTATTGGAAAGCAGGAAAACGCTGTTTCCTAGTTTCATTGACCTCTATAGCACCACTCTTCTATTTGTAGGTTTCGACTTTTCCTTACCATACTGACTCCGTCGTTTCACATTAGCCCGGACCTTCTTCTTTTCATTTTCTTTGGTGGATACCACTGCCATAGAATTTCTTATTTGTTTGTTTGGTATTCGAAAGAGTCTCGTTTTACTGCAGCTGCGCTTCCAAAATTTCATTTCCATTACCTAAGTCTTCCCTAGATTCTCTCTTTCACTTCCCAGATTCCCGCACGGTATACCGCAATTCCCTTAGTCCTAGCCCTAATCCTCTTAACCCGTCTTGATATCTTCTGGTTCTAGAGTATACAATATACCTACAATGTGGTTACGTAATGGATGCTTTCTGCTTATCTACTTTTAATATTCCTCTCCAAATATTCATATTTTAGCTACATTGTATTATGGTACTGTTTCCCATCTATAGGTTTTGTCTTATACCCTATATCACCACGTTGTTATTAAAGTTTATCTGCATTCCCAACTTTGGGTATTCTTCGCTTTTTTCGAAGCATGTAGTGCGCATCCTGTTCGTTCTCAGCAAAGATCACCTGATGATCGGGGTAGTGCAAGGAGAACAACGGATTGTCACCAACTTTACTGCCAAATTTTTACATTTTCACCAAAGCGTTGCTAAAACATATATTTTAAAAAGCATTTTCTCCGTGGAATAGCCTTGATGTAACTCCTTGGACACGGCGAACTCCCAACTAATATCGATTAAAACCAATTTATTAGGTAATTCGCAACTAAATGGTTAGAATGTCTTTTAAACTTAAATAACTTATTTACTTGTTCTGTGATTCCTCTAGAGAAAACATTCTGCGACGTTCCCTAAATTAGAACCAGAAAAGAGAACTAAGATAATTTAAAAACTAGACTTCAACCAATTACTTGAATAAAACCAATACTTTGCGCTTTCTTGCGATCAGGGGTTGATAAATAAAGAGAAAGACGTACACCCTTTCCCAATAGGTATCAATTTAGCAGAATACTGCGGAATATTAAAGGATCTAAATACTGTTCAATAATCTACACTTTCTATTTAGATCGGTTTTTAGGTTTCAATTTTAGATTTGAATCTAGTTTTTAAGTGTACAATCTATGTCTATATCTAGAGGTCCATTTAAATGATCTTACCCAATTCTGCTTGTAAGCGAATAACTATATATTGTAGATACCTATATTATAATGGCAATAGAACAGACTTTCCACAGAAGGTATTTTACACTCACACATTGTTTTAAATAGTAATGAAGAAAGAAGCTGCTTATTTATCTTCGCTTTACTGCTAGTTCCTAATATATACAAACAAGTATATACATTATTGAATGTTTTTCAGCGATAACTGTATTTTCTCGATAGAATAGTATGGTATATTATGGTCAAATATGAATTGACTTTATCTTTACATTAAAGTGTCAATAAGCAGTATCAATGCTCGATACATCCTAACACAATATATTTTTATAACGCTGTTATCCTTGTATTATGTTCTGGTTCTAGAGGTTAAATGGATATCGCTTGGACTGTTAACTTTGCTTTTTCAACAATTTGTTAAATAGAGTATAGTATAGAGTGATTTAGAAAAATGTTTGGTTTTACACTTCTTGCGTTTCTATATTACAGAAGTGTGAATTGTATGTTTTAGAGGAAAATTTTAAATTTTAATTTTATAGTCGTGGGTTTGGAAACAAATAAATCTATTTAAAACGAATTACTTATTCAACAGTAGAGGGGGAAAAGATAAACTGCTTGCTGGAAGTGAGTTTTTCACACAAAGACAAGAAAACATGTTCACATGAACATGGATTCGAAAATGCATCGTTACGGAGTTACAGCGTTCTAAAGTGAGACTTATCCAATCACTGTTCGGCATGTAATTATGGTAATAGTTGCACTAATGTTATGACATTATAGGTTAATAGGTTAATGGGTCTAGGTTGCAGATTAGAGCCTAGTTTCGTTTTAATAAGTGCACCAGAGGTGTCACAAGTGGAAGGATTAGGTACCGTTTTCTACAATATCGTTTACATTATTTTGTTGTTTTTATTACTTTCGACAAAATGATTTTATTCGGTATGCAATAATACGTCAAACGGTGCTCTGGTTAAAAGTCGATAAAACTAACCGTTTTCGATTAAATTCGATTTCTATGAAAAATCGAATTGCAATTAATATATAGAAACGTCGTACTAGGGGTATTAAATTCGCAGCATAGATTCAAGACAATAAGACAATAAAAAAGTTCGTATGACCATTGGTCAGCCAACGTTTACTTTACGAGCTACATTATTTGTTGAATACACCTTCGAATAAAATATAATTTGAACTGAATTCTAGACATTAGTGTCTAAGCATTAAATTTTCTATTTATTTATTTTAGGTTTTTTCCTTTGTCAAATATTTTGCAATTGTTGCAGGAAAATTTATAATTTTTTGCCTCTCAATTTTCTGAATACAAGGGTTTATTTATTTTCTTCTTATATAGTTTTGTATCTTTTTATACTATTTTTTGTACAATCATTAGCTTGAACCAGGTATTCTTATTATAACTTTAACCGAGTCTACTTACTCTACCGGCTATTAACGAAGCTGGATCAACCTCTATTTATTTATTTATTAGCTAAAATATAATTAATTGATGTGGTTAATATACATCTAAACATGTAATAAGAAACATAAGCAGATATTTAGTTTTTATACTAGTTTCAGCAATAAAATACGATGGCTCTTACTTCATTATATAATAATACATTCTATAAATTGGAAATTACCTTAAGCATGGATTATGGTAAATTGCAATTCATAGAATATTCAATTTCTTCCAGTTTAATAATGTAAACGGTAATTTTTAGTCACACCTGGGAGAATCATTATGTATATTATGGTTGTTTGTTCTGAAACTGTATAATTAAAGTTTGGTGATTATTGTTAATACAGGCATTAACTACATTGGTTATTAGCCCCGGCGCTAATTTATTATATTATATTTGATATTCCAGTGAGCCTCATACAGTACATGAGCTTTTCTGCATTGGAACTATCATTGTTAACCATTTTCGTGAGATCATTTGAAGGGATTTCGCGATTCTTCTCTTTTACAAAAATTTATACAGTGGATTATTATATGGCCGATGGTGATACTGGTGTTGCAGGTGTCACAAATTGGTAGGTCTTCTTGTTGGAATAGATAAGAGTGTGTAATACGGGACGGTCCTGTTTTTAAGTCTAGTTAGCATCACTTGTATTTGGCATAGAGAGGTCCATGGTTTTGTTGTTGGTTTTACTGTTCTAAGTTTATGAGTGTTACTATGCATCCATTCAGTTTTCCATTGTACTTGATAATTAAACTGTTCACATTGTAATTATGTATACATAGGTCAAACAATTAGAAATTTTGACACCAGATACAAAGAACACATACGCTCATACAAATATAAACACCCAGAAAAATCTAACTACGCTAAACACTTCTTAGAACACAATCATGCATTGACATCAAATAATATAATAACATTTTTACACTTCTGTGATGATAAACGTAAATTGGATATACTCGAGGCCTTTCAAATTCATAAACACACTTTAACAAACACTGAATGAGCAAATTGAGCTCATAAATTCCCCGCTATTGGAAGTTTTGGAATAGAAGACCTGAGCCAAGCCCGAAATCAAGATCCAGTGTGCTGTTACCCAAGCAACTACAAATGTTTACTTCATTAAATGCTTTTGATAATGACATATTGTATGTCGAATTACGTATAAAGCTAAAATAAGAATGAAAAAGTCCTGTGAGGTCAATTTAACCATCAAATCACACGACATTCAATGAACAATGAGTATCAGCTACTGCAACTATTAATTAAAAATGAAATCCAGGGAAATCGGAGTGTTGGGCGACGGACCATCCCATTGCTACGAAACTTTAAAGAATGGTTCGACTAGTGATCAATTGAACTTACGTGCTTGTGCGTCTACAGTTGTAATGAATGTATATAATCGCCAACCTTCAAAGATATGAGAAAGCAAACTAAGAAGAAGACGTACTAATAAATAACTTAACATTAAAGTTCATTGAATTCATATTCCAGAAATTACTTTTTTCCTGAAACTTTCTTTATAATATACTCGATTTATAGTTTACATTTTTCCTATGTGAAATACATATTATCTAAAAATGTTAGCCCATTTTTATCAGAAAACGTCAAAGATTGGGCCATCAACTTTGAAAATAATTATCTTAACCTCCTATCGTCTTGACCCGTTTAGTTTAAGATAGGGACAAAATTAGACAGCGCACTAACCCGCTTTACAGAAACTCATAATTGTATTTCAGACCTGTAACAGGTCCTGCTTTAGTCAGGAGAATCAAACTTGATATCCATGTACTGTGTCGGACAGTTTGCTCGGTGTAATAGCAAAACCGGTCAATATTTGCCACTAACTAAACGTGAGAAATGTAATCCCGCAAGTGCGAACCTAAACTGATTTGTTATTGCAGAACATGTTCCAAAAGGTATTCCTATAAACCTGCTTGTACTACACCGAGGCAAATACAACTTTATATTGTTTTTAAATACAGACAGATACTAATGGCAGTATATTTGTAGTGCCCAAAATAATGTTACAGCTAAAAAAATATAAATGTTTGCTTTTGAAAAATAATTTTACTCACAGGTGTATAATAAATGTATTGTGTCTGAAACCTAACCAGATACATGTAACTTTTGGCGTTCTTCACATGGCTCATCTCTCAACCATAATTGGTAACAGATTAGCTTTCGATTGGTCATGTAACAGAGCAGATATTGTCAAGACATTGTAAAATGCGAGAAAATGAAATTTTCTTTGCGCTCCTGTATGAGCCCAAATTCTCCAATTGTAAGGTAGTGTAACTGTTTGCTCAAATCGTCCACCAAAGGATTGATTCTAATCGATTTTTGTACGGTTTGATCTACACAGTTCGCGACAGAGATTACCTGTGGATAAAAAATATGGTTATTTACCTAAATCGTACAGTGTAGAATAGTTATTACTATTATTCGGTAGTGATCAACGTTAAATTCGGCTGCTACAAATATTAATTGCCATGAAACACAAAATATTTAAATCTGAATGCATAATATGAGAACACGATCAGGCATTACGGTCAGGGCAGAAGTCTTTCCCATTAGATAAAAATTAGCGTTCGAATTGCTTGATAAACTTTGATGGATTCTACAAGTTCTTTCAACATCTCTAACAAATAAAGCTCCACATACTGTCTTAACAGCTGTAGCTATCACTAGATTCGACATTTTGCTCTATACAAAAATAATATATCACATTGTGTTTAATACCACAATTAGCGGCCTTACCAAAACGGCGATTCCACGTGCCATACCTATATGGTTTAAATGACGACACAGATTTTGTTTTCCGCAACGCACCTTATAGCAAATGCTACAATTTTTCACTCCAAATTCATCTTCCCTCTAGTACGCTCAAATGGAAAGGACCATACATTTACTCCAAAACACGACTCTTTTGTAAATAATACACCTAATATATTTTATTATTATGATAATCCTCGTTTGTACCGCTTGCGCAGTGTCGAGACAAGGCTAAGCTAGTTTGTACTATGCACAACAGGGCCCGACTCTGCGGGTTACCGTGTCGGTACGAAACCGTGCTTGGCTTGCCTGTTGTGTGTGAATGTTTTTTCTTTATGGCCTTGTTACTCCTCTAATGCGACCGTAATTCGAGAAGTGCAATTAATTTGATCCCCAATGGGAAATGGAGACCGGGACCCAGTACCGACCACCCAGGGAATTAGAAACATTTCCGATCCTGGGGAGATTCGAACCGGGAAGCGTTTAGACTATTACATCCAAAGCTTGGGTCTCTACCACTGAGCCATCCCCGCCCTACCAAATATATACAAATATATTTTAAATTACGTGACTGTAAATGACACGTCATAGGGATTTCGAAAAATGAAATATGAAATAACAGCGATGACAACTATAAAACTAATACTGAAACAATATAAATGGCTTTAGAAGAATTCCTCAACCCATTAACCTGCCACTGTCCCATTTTTAGGACACAAATTCAACATTATTTTTTCAAAATAATTTCAATTAGTAACTGAGAAAAACTGATATGTGATTGATATTGAACTAACACCTTCAGAATACATCAGCAAACATCGTCATTGCACCTACGTTTTCGTGAATTGTCAGTTTGAAAATAGAAGCTCGCACGTCAGTGTGTATGCTGTCTTCGATAACTACATGAAAGTGACAAAATTCGTCAAATGTAAATAATGTCAATACTATTTTTTCATAGACTTTATTTTGTGCGTCTGTGAAGAGCCATTACATGGAGTACATTTAAGGTGAACCTTATAGGTCTTTAAACTGCATTTTCCTCTTTGGGACTTTGGCGTAATATGGTATCATATCTAACTAGAGTTGTACTTTTTAGAACTGAGACAAAAGAAGATCTTCATGGTTGCTGAGATCACTGCTATGTTTGACAACTATTAGCTTTTTGCCGATCTCTAGAAAAATTATATTGATGCCATCAATATTGCCACCATACCACCGAAATCTTACCAATTCAAGGATTTGGCAGATTTAGACGATGGGGACTTGGCCGAAACTGAAATGGAAAATCACCGAAACGTTGAAGGAGCTTACTTACAGCTGTCGCTAAAATCGAAGGCAAGAACGATGTAGGTCCATCGACATCTTCACCCATAGCTAGACCAACAAGAAACGAAAATTTAACGAATCCGTGTCAAGTACTCCCGAAGCAGTGAATAAGCAAAATCAAAAACCAGAAAAGAAAGTTGATGTGATAAAATGGGAGAGTAAGACAGTAAGACAAATTCTGCATCTAAAAATAAATCTGCGAACGTCCACAAACTACTGAGGGAAAACTCAGTTGCCGAAATATTTCAACATAAGTTCTTAGAAGAGCGCCAGTATGGTTCAGTGGTTAGAGCACTGGATTCCGGTGCGGAAAGTCGGGAATCGATGCTTAGCGGACGGCCTACCTAGTCGCTTTAATAATTTGGTACCGGCGCTCGAATAAACAAGGGGTAATAATGTGGTTGTCTACTGTATGTTGCTCATCACATCATCACGTGTCATTAATTTGACACCCTATAACCGGGTGTGAGAGCAAGGATACGGGAGCTCTGACCTTTGCCTTGCAGGACAAGTGTAGACCCTCACCATTATTTATGTTCTTAGAAGATATACTTCAGCTTATACTAGAACAAAGCGAAACATATAATTGACAAATAATCTTCGATCTTCGTCTTTAACATTTAAAGAAATTTATCGGTATTTTGATCATATGACAAAGTATCTTAGATTAGATGATGTCCTGCTGTTACGGAAAACCCTACTAAAATGTAAATTTTTTACAAATTATAATTTTGGGGGCAGAATTGTGTGCATGTGTAGTTTCGGCAGATATCTATTCAATTTTGAGTCTTATTGTGGCAATTCATAGGATGAAAACGGAGGCTCTTCGGGTTGTAGAGTAGGGAAAATGTTGATGAAGGTAATCTTATCCGACACCATGGAAGATCATGAAGTCTTTTTAAACAATTTTTTCACATGCCATGAAAGTGTAATAACACCAATAGACATCCTAATGAGATGTTCTGGTTGTGGCAGGAAAGCAACAGGAATGTGTAGACTTTGTGATGTTATACTGAATGATAAATGTTCTGTGGAGTTCCGTACGGCATACACTTTCCAAATTGGTACAGTTCAGTTTCTTTCTTTACGTTTATTGAATAAAACAAACCATACTAATTTTTTTCATTTTCCATATCATATTATGCCAATGTCCTAAAACTGGGACGGTTTATGATTTTCTTACGGTGCTTCTAAAAAATCGAGCAAAATAGTTTTTCTGTTTCAGTTAGTTATAATGAAGGGTGGTAATGTATTTATTATCTTCTTTATTTTGTGCATTTATGAATTACGGCGACTAATGGGTTAGCCCGAACTAATTAATGTTCAAAGAAAATGTGTTTATATAAGCAAGAAGATGAGCTGCACCTCTCAACCGGTCGACCCTAATTCTGGAGCAACGGGGGTGATTCAGTAGTATATAACGGGGGGGGGGGGGGGAGTTAAATGGTGGGACATATTATACACGTGCATGATGTACCGTTTTACAAAAAATTATACCTGTAATATAAAGAGGTCTGCAGATTGCATGTTTCTTATACTGAACCATTGTTGCCGATGGTTTGCAATTTCTCGCTTTCTGTTTAATGGGCCTTACTAAATGATTATAGACTCAGCCATATAAGTTCAATTTCTTTGATTTAATATCTTTTAAATGTTAAAAAAGAGATACTTATATTGAGTTTTCAAATTTGATGCAGATTAGGAAATATATAAACAATTCTTAATTTTGACATCATCGGTTAAACAAAACTATAAAAATTGTTTAATCGTTATTTTCAAAATAAGGTAGCACTAACCGAACTTGTGGGATAAGCACTACGCATTGTTTGTTAACATTAACAAAAAACTGAGCGATTGTAGACGAAAGAATGCAACAGTTCAACTCTTTTTCTTGGTATTACGGAAAATTGAAAATGTATTTTATTTTATTCTGCAGAGGGAAAACAAAAATTGATATGTTTATATTAATAAAATGATTATAAATTGAACAATAATTACACTTGACTTCTAAATTGGAAATTTTGCGGTGAAATCCAAGAGGAGATAATTTTCCGTTAATAGAATTCTTATTTTAGAAAAAAAAAATTGACGTTTATAACTTAGTACTTACCGTCGTCTCGAACAGTTAAGTTATAAGCGGAAACGGCAATTAGTTACAGAAGATTGCTACTAAAACCACTAACATTTCCAGATATATTGTGTAGGTATATCTGTTTTATATTGTGCACTATAATAAATCTAACTTTTGTTTGTTTAAACCTATATATTTAATATTTTAGTTGATACTCAAAAAGAGATAGTACACCATTCAACACGATACTGGAATTATATTTTGTTTTAAACAAATTGACCAAATATTTTGGAAGATTGAACAGTTGCAAACCCGTGTTTGTTGTATAAATTTAGAAATCCTAGGTTATCTCTGCCACATGTGCTGCCACGATTTAAAACTGTTAAATCGTTTAATGTTGTAATGGTGAACTTACATTTGTCAACGTAAATGTCGTAACATAGTTGTAAACAACTGCGAACAATTAAGATAAAGTTCATTTCCTAATTGAAATCTTTATTGTAAATTCTTCTATTAAGCAAGATTTTCATAAGAATTAAATAAGCTATGTTGAGATCCAACGTATCAGGTTTCCAAAATAGCAGGAAGTACTACTTGGAGGAAGTTCCAAACTTATTGATTTTAACATGGGCAAATCTGTAATCAATATATACCAGGTTGCAACATTCAGACTGTCACTAATTCAACTGTACAGTGTATACACCAACTTTCTTTCTGGGATCTAAATCTCAACTTGTATGATAAATATAAATATTAATGAATGTATGCCCTATGTGTGCATATGGAGACGTTTTAGTGTCGTTGGTATGGGCGAAATAAAATAGTTGAGATAGGTCGAAGCAATACGGAATTAATATACCTATAGAGCGTTTCAGAGTAACCGTTCAGCATGGAAAAGATACAAATATAAGGTTGTCAAACTTATTTGTGAGGCACCTTTAAGATATAACATTTAATCCCTTTCACATAAAGGTTTAAAGTATGGTAATGCTATTGTAACCCCTAAAAGACGCGTGTTGTTAAATGCCAGGTTGAGTGGTTCTAAAACATTTATATTTCATTAAACCCTAGACTGCAATTTTTGCTAAGTGCAATTAATTGTTTATTATTTACATATTTATAAGGTAAAAAAGAAACAAAACAATTACCAGCTTGATTATAACTGAGAAAATAAATTACATAAAATCCATGTGTATGATACATTTTGAAAATCACATTAGTTTACAAAGAGATATTCCTCATTGTATATACCAAAACAAATTAAGAACTTAACATTATTATCTTGGTTGGTTAATATTATTTTTGTTTGACAACTCCTGAACACCTACTTCTTTTCAACATAATAAACCCGACGTGTTAAAAGATTACGAAAACTGGTAACAATGTCATTTTTTGTCACATAAGAAAACCATTGCCCTATCTTTTCCATGCTGCACGGCGACTCTGAAACGCACTATAGTTGGATAAACATTTAATAATAAGGTCTGTATGAAAACACGAACTTGGTAATGCGTTTTACTAGGATTTTTAACGTTTCAAGAAAATTCCTATTGCTATTTTCAGAACTAAAAACTGACTTATGAATGGTTTCATAGTTTTCTAAAATGTTAATAATGTAAACCGACATAAAAAGTTTTCAAATATATGAAACTGTAAATTAGCTACGAATCAGCATTATTAACAACATAATTATTTCAGAAATATACAGGTCAATGCTACATTGTGTACTTGTAAATTAAAAAAAGACCAAGTGCGGGTGCACAATCACGTGCAAGCCCAAATCGTCGCACACCAATTTGTCTCAAGAATAAACAAAAATCGTTACGTGATTCTTTATATATTGAAATAAATTAAAGAGATTGATTGTGCTGTTATTAAGCATACAAGAAAGAAAAAATAGTTTTATGGGAGAATTTCATAATATTATTTAATGTAAAATTAAACCGTAGGTAACTAACTATTTGGCAAGAAAATACTGTTCCTATTTATATAAAAATCTCATATTTACCAAAATATGTCAATATTTCTTTCATGTTTTTATTCATAACATGCGTTACGTCCAATTTGCAAAACTTTTAACAACATTTTGAATAGGGTCTGGACACGGCGAGTCGGGTTTACGTCGACTTGGCCTTGGTGAGTTGTTCTATTTCACTTTACAACGTCTATACACGCAAATTCCACAA
The DNA here is from genome assembly GCA_014611495.1 of Limonius californicus. Taxonomy (NCBI): domain Eukaryota; kingdom Metazoa; phylum Arthropoda; class Insecta; order Coleoptera; family Elateridae; genus Limonius; species Limonius californicus. Next base: position 280 of record JABXWE010006069.1, on the reverse strand, counting down.
TAGATGAAAACGACAGGACGGAAAGAAAGCGGTGCAAACTCCAGATGGGACCCATAACCTCCAATAAATCCCGGATTGAATGTAAAGGAACCGGGATATCGAAAGGTATAAGAAAGAAAGATTGTGATGATGTTGACTTAACATTTTCCGTGCAATCGTTTCCAAACAAATTCTCATTTCCCTTGTTAAATTATTGTTTTCAGTTCGAGATCCGCGTATATTTTTTAGGTAAATTATCACTAGCTTTTATAAAATTGATGATATAGCATTTTTAATGTTT
>JABXWE010006068.1:0-27058 GCA_014611495.1 Limonius californicus | reverse complement strand
TTAACCTACCTACTTATATAGCCTTCATAGACTACAAAAAGGCTTTTGATAAAGTGAATAGATATCAACTTTGGAAAATCATGTTAAATAAAGGCATACCCCAGCATCTCATCTAAGTATTTCAAAACATATATGAAGAAAATAAAATTACTATCAATACAAGAAACGGAAGGAAGGAAAGAAAAACCGAAACAATAAACTCCGGAGTACGACAAGCATGCCCTCTATCGCCGTCGCTTTTTAACATATACAGGGTGTCTCAGAAAGAATGGGCCAGCGTTTAATCATAGATTCTTTAGGTAAAAATAAACCGATTAAACCTAATATACCTTAGTACAAAAGTCCTTCCTTAAGAAGTTATAGGGCCTTAAAGTTCAATTTTTTATTTTTTCTTTTTATTGTTATTTCCACAAATCTAAAGATATTTCTTTGGTATACGTACTTATCATTATGTAGTACAGTCATAGAATTATTTTCATTAACCAGACTTGATTGCAAGAGGCACTTAACCTAACACTGAAATCTTATTTTGGCTCTAACTTTGTTATTAGTAGAAAGTTTTAAAATTTTATTTTATTTTCTGAAAGAGAATTAAAAAATACAAAAATAAGGTACTCTTAGTTCATGCGCTTAGAGGCCACCGTTGGCCTTAAAATGCTTATCCCATGTTTTGGGTTGTCGTTTCGACATGCAATTATCAGGTAGCCATGATCACAAAAACAATGGATAGTGCTTGTGACCTACAGTAAAGAACAATGCTAAATCAATTAAATACTTTGGTGTTATAGAAATTGTATTTTTAATTTCTGTTTTGGATTTAGGAAAATGCAGCAACGTTCGTTATGTCCAGGCGTTTTCGTAAATGAAACAGAAATTAAAAATACAATTTTTATAACACCAAAGTATTAATTTGACTTAGCATTGTTCTTTACTGTAGGACGTAGGTCACAAGCACTATCCATTGTTTTTGCGATCATGGCTACCTGATAATTGCACTTCCTTACAACAACCCAGAACTTGGGACAAGCATTTTAAGGCAAATGGTTGCTTTTACGCGTATGAACTAAGAGTACCTTATTTTTGTATTTTTTAATTCTCTTTCAGAAAATAAAATAAAATTTTAAAACGTTCTACTAATAACAAAGTTAGAGCCAAAATAAAATTTCAGTGTTGGGTTAAGTGCCTCTTGTGGTCAAGTCTGGTTAATGAGAATAATTTTGTGACTGTACTACATAATGATAAGTATGTGTACCAAATTTCAAAGAAATATGTTTAGATTTGTGGAAATTACACTAAAAAGAAAAAATAAAAAATTGAACTTTAAGGCCTTATAACTTCTTAAGGAAGGACTTTCTGCCTAAGGTATATTAGGTTTAATCGGTTTATTTTAACCTAAAGAATCTATCACTAAACGCTGGCCCATTCTTTCTGAGACACCCTGTATAGAGACCAAGTCGTAGAAGACTGGAAAAACAAAATAAAAACACATTTTAAAATAAACAATATCGAAATCGACACTATTCAGTTTGCTGACGACCGAACAGTCTTTGCAACCACAGAAGGTAATCTACAATATGCGCTACACACATTAAATAAAATGTCAAAAAAATATAACTTAGAAATTTCAACAAAAAAAAAAACGAAGTCCTAGCTTCTAAAGGTGAAGAACCGATACGAGCGAAAATTATTATAGACGATGAAACCATTGAACAAGTAAACTGTTTCAATTTTTTGGGCTTTAACGTTACATACACAAACAGTAAAGATGTATACAAGAAACTAAACAAATTCAGACAAATGTGCCGAACCATCAGAAGACATCTACGGCTAGTTAATAATGATACAAAATTAAAATTTTATAAGGTAATGGCTGTCCCAGCGCTATTATATGGATCTGAAAATTGGACCCTCACGCTAAAAGAAAGAAATGCAATTAAATCTACTGAGATGAAGTTTCTGAGATGGGTAGCTGGATATCATAAGAGAAATGAAGAGATACGCCAGGAGCTAAACATTTTAAATTTATTAACAAAAATTGACCAATACAGACAAAACTGGAGGGAACATATACCTATTAAGAATGGACGATTGTCGTATCACAAAACAACTACTACATTATCGACCACGATGGAAAAGAAGACTGAGAAGACCAAAGAAACGTTGGAGTGAACAATTTATATGAGACCCGAACAAATCACAACGGTTTAATCCTGGCAGCTGATGATGATTATCAGTAGCTGGAGAGTTATTGTTTTGTAAACTAATAGAAAGAAGATCCACAGCACTTGAATTGTTCAAAATATAGGACGATTGCAAGGTAAACGTATAGTGGCACTATTATCTTGGAAGTTGCACTAATGGTGCTCGAGTTATATCTGGAAGTTTTAAAAATTTACAAATCCTTGTAAGGATAAAATTCCCAGAATTTATTTGTGCATATGGCAAGATTCGTAGAGAAGCTGCTGTAAAGGGAATGAGTCCTGGTCTAAAGATTGTGTTAGCAACAATTATAACCTTGCTAAACTATATATCAATGAGATTCTTAAATCAAGATTGTCTTCTGAAATTTACAAAGACGCAAGCCAAACATTCTGCATGACTATTTTATTGCGAGACAAGACGGTTATAGCGAGGAAACTGTTCACAACATCTTTATGAACTAAGAGGCGGCATAGCAATCTTCCCGAAAGGGGAAAATTACGAAAAAGCGGGTAAATTTATACACCACTTATTTGTGATAAAATTGAATTATTTGATGGACATATTTGAGAAATTAAATATATTAATCCTTAAACTCCAAGGACAAAAATTACGAAACTTAGAGATGAGTGACAAAGTTAATAATTTCTGTGAAAAACTAGAATTATGGAACAAAATATAGAAATGTTACTTCGGTGTACCTGTTAGCAGTTAATGTTCGTTCAGACATAATACAAATCGCTCGTTTTGTCGTCGCTACACTCACACAAGATCATTCAATGACTGCAGACATAATCTGGTTGTGTCCATAAAGAAATCTTGCCTCCATTTTTCGAGTGTCCGAGGTATGTATTGCCTGGAAAAATGGATACGAGCTGGACGATGCCTTGGCAGGAACTACTGGTCTAGGGTTCTCTTTTTAATAATCTTTGGTGTATAATTCGTTCAACAACCGTTGTTACGCGATCTTGCAACACATTGAAACTGATAAATTTATCATCTCTGTCATCTATATCACCACTATTATTAAACGCTTATATACAAAAAACCTTAAAAGAAGTATACGAAAAAGTACAAACAAACATAACTATACTAAGGATTCAAATAGATGTGATCAGATATGTTGATGACAACACTAATAACTGAGACAGAAGAGAATTACAGAATTACAGAAAAACAGTAATAAATGATGCAGACGATATGCTAAAGAACAACTATGGTATGAAAGTTAATATCAACAAAACAAAGATTATGGCCTGCGCCAAGACTAATCATGGGAATATACGAATACAATTACATGGACGGGACAGCTGGAACAATGATTTTGCTATCAAGTAGGAAAATCATTAAAGATGCAAAAAATAAATAAAAAGCCAAATCCAGCAGGCCAAACAGGCTTTCTGCAAGCAGAAAAGTTCAGAAACGTCCACAAATGTATTGCTGAAAATAAAAAAGAGATTCCTGAAAACCTGCCTTTAGAGCAGCGATAATCAACCTTTTTTCTCCCGTAGCCCTAGAGTCACTTTTCCATTCAACTTTGTACCCCCAAAGTTGTTGGTGCAGTTCAAATGGCACATTTGATTATGGGACCACAGTATTATTGAGGCCATAACGTGCACAGCTGTACGATTTCATTGTTGGTAGCATAGAGTAGGCGGCAAAATAATTTTAAAATTTAAAAATATAGAGAAAATGTCTTTGTCCAATGGTTGTAAAACAATTTGCAAACTAGTAGAGTTTATACCATGGGTAACTGCTACTTTGCTAGTCAGTAGGGAACGCTAGAAATAGAAAATAATACAAGTTTTCTCCGGAAAGAAATGGTTTTCTGTATTTCTGATCATACATAATATATGTAAAAAAAATTACGTACCCATAAGATGTTTTGGCTTACTCCCGGTTGAATACCACTGTTCTAGAGCATTGCTATACCCTGTGCTGACTTCAGGGAAAATACATCCGTTCAATGAGTAACCCAAACGATTATAAAATTATTTCAGCACTTGATCAAGCCTTCTTGCTGTAATTTATCTACAATATTCAATATTGTTGTGTATTTAGAGAATAATAACATGATTGTATTTACAAAAGTAAAACATTTTTAATATACAAATTAAGCAGAAGGTTGATTCGAACTCGCAGCGATTAATTTGGTATTATAATTATTAAAAAATGGATGTAATCTCTGGAAAATTAACGGCGTACACTTTGTTTTGCGTGCGATTTTCAATTTGGGGAGCAGGAAATTGACGAATTCCACAAACGCATGTATTTTCTCTATGGAGCGTATTCAAAGTCAGTACACGGTATATGGAAGTGAAAACTGAATAGGAAAATGCGGAAAGAAAAGACTACAGGCTTTTGAAACATGGTGTCTTAAAAGAACGCTAAATGTAGTAGGAAACGATCGGGTCACTAATGAAGAAACTCTCAAAATCTGGAAATGTATTACAAGAAAAATAAGTCGACTTACAGGGCACATTCTAAGACACGGGAGCCTCTTACTCACAATTATGGAAGATAGGATAATTGGGTCACATGCCAGAGGAATACCTGGATTAAGTTACGTAAAGCAGATAATGGAAGACGTCAGATGTGGAAAGTAACAGAGAAATTAAGAGGTTAGTTCAAGGCAGGAGAGCATGGAATGTTGCATGAAACCAATAAATCTGATTTCCTAGCTAAACTCTATTTGACAGGTCAGGGTGTATTTACGTAATATTCCTTGCGTTTCTAAATTAACGTTCGCGCTGTCAGAATTCCTTTTTAGAAGAATTGGTGGTTTTTTTTTATGTAAAGGTGTTTTATGGACTTGGAGACATCTGCATTACAAATATTGACGTAACAGCAATCCGCTGTTAAGTAGTCCAATGCGTTGTTGACAAATAGGTGCATCATGTTAAATCCGGCAATCCATTAATTAGTCAGACACAAATAAATACATAATAGTAAAAGCATTAAAGGAATAATAAACACTTAATTAATAACAATTAATATAATATAATAATAATTATCTGCCGTGTTTAACTAATGGCAAACTATTTACCGTTTAGTCAGAAGTAATTTTCCTTTAACTAGTCAAGCAAAACTTACCGGCATTTACTGAAGTTTCATCGGTATAAAAAATTGCTCGACCTGCTTCCTGGTATTTTCGGATAGTTTTAAGATAATTTCGACGCCACGCGATAATATCTTCTCTATCCATTAACATGGATTAACGGCAGTGAGTTGGACATTTAAAATTTAAGTTTTTTAATATTCCATATAAAGTCTACCTCTTAAAACTCGGCAATTGGTCATCATTTTTAACGACCGTCAAAATTTTATTTATGGTTGGTATTTAGTTCCGAAAAAAATTTCGTGAACCTACACAGAATTGTACCAAGTTTAGGAATAAGTTTCGCATATTGTACAGAAAAAAGTACCTTCTTACGAAATGCAAAGAGAACAGCATCATCAATTTCATCTGAAAGTTTTTTTCTAACTCCGGGAGATTTTGGAGAAGACAAAATTTTAGTGTCCCGCAACTCATTTAAAATTCTTTTTACTGTTGCAACATTAACATCCACTGTTTTAGCAACAAATTGTACAATGTCGGTCAGTAAAATTTCAGGATTTTCTTCTAACGTCGAATTATACAATTTTACTATTAATTGTTTTTCATTTAAAGCAGTAGGACGCCCTTTACACGATTACACGTTTCTGGAACAACTACTCCATTTTAGGAAAATAAGCACCAGGCACTACACAAACGCTTCGAAAACCGATAAGGACTGCTCAAAAAGCACACAAACTTAACCCGGTAATTACGAGTGCAAAGTAAAGGTTTTGAGCGCCAATTACTCCTTAAGTGATGAGGTATTAGCGTTATCTAATGTAGACCATTCACAGTGCGCGCTCGGGTGAGTCAAACACGTGCGTTTGTTGACGTTCTAGCTCAATGCTCAACAAATAGAGTGAGTGAGTGAGACAGAGAACGAGAGAGAGATGAAGTGAATGAAAGATAATTATGTGTCTGCTTTTCTGTCGATGGAATATTAATATATGAACTAGTTTAATAATTAGTGTAATATTAGGTTGGTAGCAAAATAACTACAGGTTTCGCTTTCTCAGCTAATAACGAAATTTTTGAATTAATAATTACAGTTATTAATCGAAAAAGCGCTATTAGAATTGATATATTTGTTTATTAATTGAAAGTTTAGTTATTCCTTGGGTGTAAAATGCCGGGTTCCTGGAGTTGATAAAATCTCGAAATGCATTTTCTGCAGCAGGTATGTTGTTGAAGACCCTACCATTTAAGAAATTATAGACATACTTAAGCAAGTAATAATCTGTTGGCGAGATGTCTGGTTAGTGTGGTGGATAAGGCAAGGTTTCATAGCCCAATTCATTCAACTTTTGAATGGTCAATTCTGCGACGTGTGGTCGTGCATTGTTGTGAAACAGGATTAGACCTTTTCGATTGTCCAGTACAAGGACCAGATGTCGCAGTTCCTGGTGTATTTTGTCGATTTCTCGACAATAATTTTCAGCTGCAACGGTTTCGTCAGGATTCAAAAACTTGTACTGGATAATACCGATTGCTGACCACCAAACAGTCACCATTATTTTCTCTTGGTGTAAATTAGGTTTAGCGAAATTTCTTGGTACTTCATTTTTGTCCAACCGTTGTGCAAACGGTTTTCTGTTGTCGTAAAGGATTCACATTTCGTCGCATGTTACAATATGTAATACAAATGTTTCGTTTCTGAATCGTTTGCGTAAAAGAAGCATAGCACAAACACGTTAGGGCCAATATTTTGGTTTTCTTTCAGTTCGTGCGGCACCCCTTTGTCAAGCTTTTTTGATTTTTCGACGTGTGTTAAGTGGTCAAAAACTGTTGGATGATTAACTTCTAACTGTCGTAAAAGCTTTCGAACTGTTGTGCGTGGTTCTGTTTCTACTAATCGCCTTCAGTTGGTCATTATCAACTAAAGAACGACCGCTACCTTCTTCCTTTTCAAGGCTCTCGTCCCGAGCACGAAAATTTTTGAACCATCATTACGGTTTGTGGGAGTACCCACACCAAAAGTATAGTTCAGTTTTTGGCTAGTCTCAGCTGCTTTACCACCCGTTTTGTATTTATATAAAAACTTGCTCGTATTTTTTTCTTGTCAATTTTCAATTCAATAGTCTAAATTTATAGTTAACAATAAAACCAAAGTTAATGTTGCTCAAATACATATCGCAAAATACACTTTAAATTTATCTTAATACAAACAAACTGTAATTACACTTATGTTGAAAATAATTGGGTTTCAATTGCAGTAAACGAAATCTGTAATTATTTTTCTACCAATAAATTCGTCAATTCAGGTAACAACATTTTCTAAACAAGGATTACGTTTCCCCATTTTTTTTTAGAGAAATACATTTATTTTTAGCGTTCAAAAATTTAACTGCAGTAGCAAAGCATACTATACAACAGTATTCGCTTTGAGATACTTCTCTATTCTAAAATAGATTTGCCCTGGAGAAATATTTTCAGAACAATCTAAAAACTAACAATTAATTAAATTTTTATGAGAATAGTTAGCTTATTTTTCTGGGCTTGCAATTTAAATGTCGCTGTCATAAAATTTACATTTAAAAAATGTATGTAAAAACTGAACCTAATTTGACGGTGCCATAAAAAAGCCAGTGTCCTCGAGTCTTCATATTATATAACAGATTAAATGCTTTATGTCATGCTAGTTATGGTACCAGTATCTTATAAATTCGATATTAATGACATGATATCACGACCCCTATATCACTTATCTTTTAGTATATAAGCTTCTGTAGACTGTATTTAATTCAATTATATTTTGTCACGTAGAACAGTTCACGTCTGTAAACTTTGTCAAATTATATATTCCAATGTAATAAAAGCATTGTAAAATAAATATTTTTTTAATTATTTTGAATCTACGAACGAAACTGGCGCAGTCGGTAGGATATACGGAGAAAATTTCGTTATAACACTAAACGAATTTTTTCGTGTATTTTAATACTTTACCGTATATTCTCACAACAACTGTAAAGCAGCAGAATCAACGCCGAGGACCAACATCGCCGAAGCAAGACGAAGCCAATTACAGCACCCAGTCTATTGGAAACATCCCTCGATCAAGAGGACCTGGTCATCGAGACCACCTGATTATTGGTTTCAACCATCGACATCAACACCAAATGATGCGTATGCCGTAAGCAAAATTTTTATTAGAAAAGGTTTAAGTGAATATACTTTTAAATTAAAATTTTAACCAATCAACACTAATTTAATTGTAAGATTAGAACTATAAGTTCAGGTAAACCATTGTAAGCGAGATCCCCAGCAATAACGTAAAGTTATTTAAACCACTGGGAGTACTAATGGTTTATGCGTAGGCACCCTTAGCATAAAATTGTTTACTAATCCATAAAATACAAATTAAAACAAAGTGACATTAATGCCAATAACCCCTTTAAGACCTTCAAAATTACAATTTAATATGACACAGCAACAAATATACCCCCCAGGTTTCCATACCTCTATGCTAAACGAAATTCCTACATTCGATGGAACACCTGCAAATTTAAGCGAATTTATCAGGAGTGCTGATGACATCCTTGATCAATTCTTACAACGTGATAATCCAACTGCTTATATTAATAAACTCCTTTTGTCCGCTGTACGAAATAGACTAAAAGGACAAGCATTAGAAATTGTTACAGGTTACACATTCAATTCCTGGACAGATTTGAAAGATACACTCATTCAGAATTTCGGAGATCAACGATCAGAATTAAATTTACAAATTGATATAACAAGATTAAGGCAAAATAGCAAAGAAAGCCCCATTGACTTTTTTAATAGAGTTCTTTCACTACTTGCAATTTATAATTCCAAAATTTCCCTAAGTAAAGATCCTAATGATATTAAAAATTATAAATTATTAGCCTCAAAGGAATTAGCTTTAAAATCTTATACATCAGGTTTACTTGAACCACTAGGTTCATTTATTCGATGCAAAGCACCAGCTTCACTGGAAACAGCAATTGCAAATGTTAGGGAAGAACTAGACATACAGTATTTTCAAAGTCAAGTACCAAATTTACAAAGACCACTTCTACGAAACAATGTGAATGCTACACCCAGACAACAAAATTATGTCCCAAACCCAAATTTGTACACACCCAAAATCAATAATTTTGAACCTCAGTTTCAACAAAACGTATATGTATACACCCAGACCACAAAACTTTGGTAATAATTACACTCCTCAAAGAAATCCCACTCTAAGACTAAACCCAAACCAATTACCATCCCAATTTCCCGGTCAACGCCGTTATGGAAAACCAGGAGAAAACGTATTTGCTCCTCGACATAACTTCAAATTTAACAATAGGCCAGAACCAATGCAGCTGAAATAAAAAGAACATCGTCACAACAAATTCAAAATCCAAACAAAGTAAGAGTAACTCAAAATTCTCACAACTTTAATAATCGTTTTAAGAAAACAAGTCCTAAAAACTGCCATTCCCAAGAATTATACCATTTAGACGTTTATAAACAACCTTAATGAAAATCTTAGACTTGATCACCTAAATAATGAGGAAAAATCTCAATTAACTAGCTTATGTTATCAATATAAAGAAATTTGTCATGCAACCGGTATTCCTTTGTCTGTTACGTCATTAGTTAAACATCACATCCGTACAAAAACTGATGCCCCAATTTTCACGAAAACTTATCGATACCCCCACGTTCATAGAGAAGAAGTAAAGAGTCAAATCAATAAAATGCTATCTGAGAACATCATTGAACCATCTGAATCCCCCTACAATTTTCCTATTTGGGTCGTCCCAAAAAAATTAGACGCTTCAGGAAAACAGAAATGGCGAATAGTCATTGATTACAGAAAACTCAATGAACAAACAATAGAAGACAAGTACCCATTACCCAGAATTGAGACTGTCTTAGACAATCTAGGTAGAGCAACCTATTTTACCACTCTAGATCTTGCATCTGGATTTCACCAGATTGAAATAGAGAAGCAGGATAGGGAGAAAACAACGTTTTCAACTGAAGAAGGTCATTTTCAGTTTAAAAGAATGCCATTCGGTTTAAAAAATGCCCTTGCTACTTTCCAACGTGCAATTAATCAAGCTCTTATAGGACTTACACCTACACAATGTTTAGTATACTTAGATGACATAATTATATATTCAAGTTCTTTGCAAGACCACATAAATAGCTTAAAAACGTCTTCAACACATGTCGGAAACATAATATTAAAATACAGCTCGATAAGTCAGAATTTCCACTAAAGTCAATCAAATACCTAGGACATGTAATTACCACTGAAGGTATTAAACCTGATCCTTCAAAAATTTCTGCAATTAAAAATTTCCCTTTGCCTACAACTAGGACTGATATCAAATCATTCCTTGGTCTTCTAGGATACTATCGAAAATTCATACGTGATTTTGCAAAAATTACAAAATTTTTAACTCAATGCCTAAAAAAAGATAATAAAATTAATCATACACCCGACTTCATTCAAAACTTTGAAAATTGCAAAAATCTCTTAACAAATGAACCCATACTACAATATCCCGATTTTTCAAAAAAATTTGAATTAACCACAGATGCAAGTAAGTTTGCACTCGGCGCAGTTTTGTCCCAAAACAATAAACCCATTTGCTATGCATCTCGCACACTTAATGAAACAGAGCAAAAATACACAACAATAGAGCGAGAATTACTAGCTGTTATATGGGCAACAAAAAAATTTCGACCTTATCTCTTTGGTGTACAGTTTGATCTATATACAGACCACAGACCTTTGGTGTAGTTACGCAACATCAAAGAACCAAATTCAAAATTGGCTAGATGGGCCTTGAAATTAGAAGAATTTAATTTTACTGTACATTATCTCCCCGGCAAACAAAATAAAGTGGCTGACGCATTGTCCCGCATACAATTGAATTCGATCGACATCACATACCCCGATCGATTAGAAACACCTGAACCCTTTCTAACTGATAGTAAAATAGCTAGCAGAGCGAGCACGCCAGATATTGAAAGTATGTTTGATATGCCACCTTCAATAGAGATACCTTTAACCAAAACACCTATAAACATAATTTCTGATATACAAATTAAAACCCCTAATAAAATTATACATGACGTAGGAAACGATGACGTAGAAAACGACGTTGAAAATTCAAATTATGAGGAAATAAATATGTCACCTGATAACAACCATCATGACAACAATTAATACGTAAACACCGTACATACACAACAATAATCCACCCACTTCATAGATATTTCAGAAAAACCCTTACAACACTTTCCAAATCAAATACAATTTATAGCAACTACAATCCCAAAATCTATTAAAATTACAAAATACGATAATGTTACACATTATGCAGTATTCCTGAATGACACAGATAAAATTGAAATTTTTACTAAACTAAATATTATTAGAGCACTGTCAACCAAATTTAAACTACTATTGTTATTTTCCAACAGACAGCATGTATATAGAATTTTCTAAATTCCTTCAAGACATTGTAAATGACAACACCCCAAAATTTCATAGATGCACTAAGCAAGTTACATACGTCATAAATAAAGATGAACGAAAGGATAAAATTACGTCATATCACTTAGGTAAAACGAGCCACCGTGGAATAAATGAATCACTAGAACACCTCCAACGACATTTTTATTGGAAAGGAATGCGAAAAGATATAGAGGAATTTATAAAGAAATGTGAAATATGTAAATCCAGCAAATATAACAGACATCCTAATAAAACACCTTTACAATTAACACCTACTCACACGAAACCCTTTCACACAGTACACGTAGATATTTTTCAAATCAATCAAACTAAATACCTAACCATAGTAGATAGCTTTTCAAAATTCGCCCAAGCATACAAATTAGAATCAAGTAACCTAACTAACGTATTAGATAAATTTTTAGAATACATTACATCGTATACTACCCCAAAAGAAGTAATAGCAGATAACGAATTTGATAAAAATATATTTCTAGATTTCCTAAAATTACACAGTATTACCTTTCATGTCACTACACCCTACCACCATCAATCCAATTCTATTGTAGAAAGATTACATTCAACCTTGATCGAACACTACCGATTACTGGAAAATACTCCAGAAGAAAAACGCATATTATACTGCATACTAGCATATAATCATTCGATACACTCAAATTTGAAAATGACGCCATTTGAAATATTATACGGACATACCGATTGTCTAGACCCTTTTAAATTAAATAATGATAGGTATTATAGCTACTATATAAACAATCACAAGGATCAAATGAATATCATTTATAAAGGATTGCGAGATCTACAAATGACTACGAAAGAAAATAGAAACCAAACAATAAATAAAAATATGAAGCCAACCAAATTCAAAATTGAAGATCTAGTATTCATTAAAACCCATCATAGAAATAAAAAATGTAAGAAATTTGATGGACCGTTTAAAATCCTAAAAATAAAAGATCACGATGTATACACATTACAGAATATAAAAAATGGTAGATTGCTCGACAGACATACTAATGAAATATCTCTGTTCACAGAAAATCAATCAGATTTATCCTGTGGATCCTCTCGATAACTCCCGTCATACATCTCAGCAGAAGTGAAGTTACAATAAATGACTTAAGAGATAACCCCGGAGTATATCCTTTAAAATTAGGAAATGCAATTATTAAAGAAAGCGAATGGACTCTCATTAAAATAAAAGATTATAGCCCGATGATAGAAAATTACTACTCGTTACGTGCAAATCTTATCAGAACAATCCAAGAATTCCTTAAGACCACATACCTTATATTCCTGTAAACATTACAACTACTCATAATGATTTATTAATAATTATTAAACAATATATAGAAAAAGCAGCTAAATTAGTAGCACAACTTTTTCCTGATAATAAATCAAAAATCAATAAAAGAGGTCTAATAGATGGACTAGGAACAGTTTTTAAATTTTTGACAGGCAATCTTGATGCTAGCGATGGTCAAAGATACGAAGACATGATAACGAAATTACAAAGACAAAACAATGTACATAATACTATTCTTTTAGAACAGGCTCACATATTAAATGAAACTACGAACGTAGTAGACAAGTTAGCAAATAATCAAGAACTCCTTAATAAAAACCTTGAACAGATCATTACCTACTCAAATTAAAAACATAAATAACCTTGCAAGCATTGTCGTAGAACTCATATTAATGGAATCTATTCAATCATTACAAGTATTCATTAATACCTGGAGTGAACTCGAAAATACACTCACATTTGCTCAAAATCAACAAATGCACATGTCTCTTATCGACAATAATGATCTAATACACAATATAGATAAAATTTCTAACTATCTCAGCAACATATCCAAAGGAGCATTAACTATTCCATTTCCAACCCATTACCGATACCAACACCTATATGAATCTGTAATTACTACTAAAGCGTATCAAGTCAATAACAAAATTACCTTTATTTTTGAAATACCTTTGATTTCCAAAATAAATCAATACGAGATAATTCAACTTATACCATTCCCAATATTCATTAAAAATCAGCAATTTCGCATGATTATACCCACCTATAATAGTTTGCTATTCAACACTAAAAACAGCATTTCCGTTGATATGAAACATTGTAAATTAGTGTCTTTAGACACTTACTTTTGTTATCAAAGTAATCACTTTGAAATACCAAACGACAAACTTTGTGAAGCACAATTACTCTCATTCGATAACAATCAAACATGTAAACCTTATGTATTCGACTTAGTAAATATTAAAATATCTCAAATTAATCCTGCTACTTGGCTAATCAGTACGCCATCAAAAACAATATTAGATATTAAATGTAATAATCAAAATTATCGAAAAAAACTGTTTGGATCTAAACTCATGCACTTGAGTCCAGACTGTTCTGTATCACAGACATGTACTATTTTCTGCACGAACAACCTCGACTCAACAAATAGATTTAAAAATACCAAATATCGACAAATTGTCTATTTCCTTATTAGATCACATTAATATTCCAAAAATGGATTTAACTCCTATCGACACTCAAAAATTAGTAAACACCCAAACAAAGATTAGTACTGACCAAATTAATAAACTCGGATCTACAAATCATGTAAATCCTATACATATTAGTATTACGTCTATAATTATTGTTGTAATTGTTCTATTGTTAATTATAAGCTTTGTATTGTACTCATATGTAAAACGTAACTCTTTAAAGGAAAAGTTTGCTAAGTATTTATTTTCTACCCAGATTGTTGAAAGTCCAGCAATTGAACTGATACAATCTAAGCTTTAAAATCCTTCCGATGTTTAAAGACTCTTAGAGGAGAAGAGTTATGGTACCAGTATCTTATAAATTCGATATTAATGACATGATATCACGACCCCTATATCACTTATCTTTTAGTATATAAGCTTCTGTAGACTGTATTTAATTCAATTATATTTTGTCACGTAGAACAGTTCACGTCTGTAAACTTTGTCAAATTATATGTTCCAATGTAATAAAAGCATTGTAAAATAAATATTTTTTTAATTGTTTCGAATCTACGAACGAAACTTGCTTGGCAACTTACTTCACATCTTTATAACGATTAGTGACCCACACAGCAAAAGTTGACTAGAAATTGTAGCAATGTTACTATATTTTTACTATTTCTTTACGATTTCGTCGGCTGTTAATAGTCAATTTACTATTTAGTGACGATTGTGTTGCTTGTTTGTTGTAACGTGATCTAAAATTTACATTAAATCGTCAGGAAATCGTTAAGTACCTGCAAGTCCACAAATTTAAGGGAATAAACAGTAACATTACTGCTTTTTTGCGCCAAATAGTAATGTTACTTCTTTACTATTTTCTCACTGCTAACAGAACTGTCGCCTTACTATTTCTTATCCATTTGGTAACTACAGGGAGTAACGTTACGATGAACTGACGCTCAGCGAGCAAGAAATAGTTATTATATCTTGTTTTTAAAATAATTTTGTAGGTAGGTAGCATTTGTTTTTTCTGTGATTTTAGAAAACCAATATTACCTGCACTGCACATTTGCATGAAATCACAGATAACTTAATAATGTAATGCTGAAATCATATGTTTTATCTATGACGTGTTGATAGTAACTGTTGCAAGGTGACTATTTCTTAACAATTTTGCTACTACAAACTGACGATTTCTTTACTATTTCCTTTTTAAACAGTGACTAATTCTTGACGACCTAATGATTATTTCGTTACTACAAACTGACGATTTCTTTACTATTTCCTTACTATACGGTGACTATTTCTTAACAATTTTGTTGCTACAAACTGACGATTTCTTTACTATTTCCTTTCTATAAAGTGACTATTTCTTCACAACCTAGTGACTATTTCGTTACTACAAACTGACGATTTCTTGACTATTTCCTTACTATACGGTGACTATTTCTTAACAATTTTGTTGCTACAAACTGACGATTTCTTGACTATTTCCTTACTATACTGTGACTATTTCTTAACAATTTTGTTACTACAAACTGACGATTTCTTTACTATTTCATTACTATAAACTGACTAATTCTTGACGACCTAATGACTATTTCGTTACAACAAACTGACGATTTCTTTACTATTTTCTTTCTATAAAGTGACTATTTCTTTACAACCTAGTGACTATTTCGTTACTAGAGATTAACGATTTCTTTACTATTTCCTTACTATACGGTGACTATTTCTTAACAATTTTGTTGCTACAAACTGATGATTTCTTTACTATTTCGTTACTATAAGGTGATTATTTCTTAACAATCTTGTTACTACAAACTGACGATTTCTTGACTATTTCCTTTCTATAAACTGACTAATTCTTGACGACCTAATGACTATTTCGTTACTACAAACTTACAATTTCTTTACTATTTTCTTTCTATAAAGTGACTATTTCTTCACAACCTAGTGACTATTTCGTTACTACAAACTGACGATTTCTTTACTATTTCCTTACTATACTGTGACTATTTCTTAACAATTTTGTTACTTCAAACTGACGATTTCTTTACTATTTCGTTACTATAAGGTGACTATTTCTTAAATCTTGTTACTACAAACTGACGATTTCTTGACTATTTCCTTTCTATAAACTGACTAATTTTTGACGACCTAACGACTATTTCGTTACTACAAACTGACGATTTCTTTACTATCTCCTTACTATAAAGTGACAGTTTCTTTACTACAAGTGACTGTTTCGTTGCTATACATTGACCATTTCTTGACAATTTCCTTACTATTTATTGACTAATTACATAAAAGTTACTTAATAGATACTAAGATGTAAGAAAAGTTGTGACATTCCTAACTATTAAGTTACCTAATTGTAGTTACGATATAGTAAAGAAATAGTCAATTTTTGCTGTGTGGGGAGTGCTCATTTTTGAACAGTAGAAATTTTAAAACAAATGACGTTGCAAGATGTCTTCAGGTATTCTTAACGTTATGAATAATCCTCGTGAAAAATCTCCTTGTATAAAATATAAAAAGAGGGCCTGGATAAAAATGGCAGAGTATTTTTATTGGAATTCAAGAAGCAAAGGCACAGCACATTTACGTAATACATATTTTACGTTTTGGTACTACTGTAGAAAATTTTTTTGATTTTTTTACAGAAAATTGCGCGCAATCTAGTGTTGCTTCTTGGATTGCTATTTTCCAAATTCATATTTGTTTGAAAGATGGGTGCAGGAAAAGTTACCAGGAATTATTTTTGTTAAATGCTATAGTATTTTACAGGTAAGGATAGATAAGGATTTACACTATATAGCCGCCGTTTTTCATAATAATGACTGAGAGGAAGAAATAACTGTTACTTTTTAAAATGAAAAGTATAACTACTGTATTAGTTGTAAATTAGCTCTTGCATTGTATTTTCTATGAAGAGTTTGTTATAGAGATAGAGACCTCATGCGTTGCTGCTGATTACCCAATAAAACTTTATGGATGGCTGCGTGATGTTGCTATTATAATGATTAGTTAGTTTTTTTGAATATCTTTGTAGTAATTTACAAAGGATACGTTTACATCATGAACTTGCCAACATTTCAAGGCGTTCTAATCATTTTGTAAGTAAAAAGTAGACGCCCTTGATCTTGTTTTAATTCATAAAGTTAGTTCGCTAGTAGATATTGCTACAGTGTAAGTTAAGCTTCACTAAAGGTAAGAACTAATGTTGTATTTTCTAATTCTAGCTTCCATTCACGCTTTTGTTGTAGATGGCAATCATGTTATCATCGTATATCCTAGCTATTGTCATTGTGGTGTTCATTTTACGCAAATTATCCATACAAAATTTTGACTATTGGAAGAGAATAGGTGTTCCATACAATGAACCCTTGCCATTTGTAGGAAATTTCTTGGACGTAATTCTTCTTCGGTCAACGATTGGGCATTTTCTAGGAAAACTCTATAACGAGTTTCAGACATCATACTTTGGTATATACATTTTACACAAACCACATTTGGTTGTCAGAGATACCAATTTGATTAAATTAATTCTGGTGAAAGATTTCAACTATTTTATTAACTGATCGATATCCTGTAACGAAGCATGCGACAGCATGGTTTCCAAAATGCTTTTTGTTATAAAAAGTGCCGAATGGAAAGCGCTGCGGACGAGAATGTCTCCTACATTTACCTCAGGCAAAATAAAAAATATGCTGGATTTAATGAAGGGGGCTGCTGAAGAAATGACTAAGTATGTGGATAAAAAAGCGCAGAGTAATTACGTTGAAGCCAAAGAAGTATGCGCTAAATATACTACAGATGTAATTGCATCTTGCGCATTTGGTATTACTGCAAACTCTTTCAAACACAAAAATGCTGAATTTAGGGATGTAGGAAAAAAATGTTTTGTTTTAACTTTAAAAATGTTTTTCGACAAACATCTTATTTTGTGGCTCCTGCTATCATCAGCCTGTTTAAATTTCCATTTTTTGACAAAAGTACTACCACTTTTTTGAAAAAAACTTTATGGTCCACCATACAACAGAGGAAAAATTCGGAAGCGTACAGAAATGACTTTGTTGATATTCTAATTGAAATGATGAAACAAGGGTCACCTTCGGATGATGTTAAATTTGGTATGATTTTTATTACAATTTTAAATTTTTATTTTAGTATTAATTAATTTTCAGAGGGAGACTTGGTATAATCGCAAGCCGCCCAGTTTTTCGCCGCTGGTTTTGAAACGAGTTCCACCATGGCGTTTGCTTTGTACGAGTTATGCCTTGATCCCAAAATTCAAAATAAACTCCGCTTTGAAATAAAGAATGCAATTTCTGACCATGGACGGTTGACATACGAAGCAATTCAGGATATGAAATATTTACACATGGTAATTTGCGATAAGACGAATTATACATAATCATAGAAGAAAATTGAAAGAGTTTTTTTTAAAGAAACTCTTCGCAAGTATCCAGCTCTTCCTTTTTTGGATAGGATCTGTACTATGGACTACAAAATTCTTAACAGCAAATATGTAATAGAGAGAGGTACTACCGTTTTCATCCCCATGCTTGGACTACACCACGACCCAACATACTTTCCAAACCCAGAAAAGTTCGACCCGTACAGGTTTTCCGACGAAAACAAAAGTAATTTTCTTAGCTACCGTTTGGGGATGGTCCGCGTAATTGTATAGGTATAAAATTTACCGCTCTAAAATTTTTTAAATCTTAACGAAAACGGTTTACTTGAATTACAGGTGATCGATTTGGATTACTTATAGCCAAAGTTGGTTTAATCAACATTTTACTAAATTATCAACTGGAAGCAGCTGCAGAAACCCCGGTGCCTTTAAAATTTGAAACCAAAAGTTTTCTTTTGGGATCAACAGTAGGTTTCCCTATTAAATTCAAACAGGTGCTATAAATTACTCGATGATTACTGGGTATGATAGGAGTTGTTACCCGCTTAATTCATGCTTATAAAAAGGCGCCTTAGGCAACACGAATTCCAAGAATTGTTAACGTAACAGCAGCAATTGCGAAGACATTAAGTTTTTTAGTTAACATTCGGAATAATCTACCAAATTTGCGATTGTTCCTCTCATTTGTAAAAAGCGGATCTGATTATACCAATTTATTTAAAAAATAATGCTGGGATTAATACGTACTAGTCATTTACATATATAAGAAACACTACTTCGCGAATGAGTTTATGAGTGTAATTAGTAAAACGATGACGAAAATGTAGACTCATATAAAGTGTTAAATAGGACATATGTACATTGTACATACGGAACTATGATTTTTGTGTAACAATAAAAAAATATACATAAATATGTTTTGTTTGTCCTTAACTGAGGAACGGTTTACCTTAGAACCTCATTTTTCAACTCGCCGAACAACAATACTACCAAAAATATGTTTTTGAGCAATGGTCACCTTATTCGGCGTTTTACAAAAGAATGAGCTTTCAGAAAATTTTAGGACAGCACAAAATTATTAAAAAAAAATATAAAATACTCAGGGTGAGTCGGGAGGAAGTGTCAAACTCCGAGAGCTACATATTTGTATATGACTAAAAAAGTTGTAATACGATTTTTATATGTTTTCGAATTACAGAATCTTAAAATTACTACAACAAATTTTCAAAGATGTCTCCATGGACCTTTAGATATTTGATGGCGCGTTTACAGCTTTTGTTGCTCTCCCGGGTTCACCTTGATGTTTCTTTACGCAAGTAGCGGCACTTACAATACGACGAATTAGTGCATTTCGATTGTCCACTTGGCGGCCAACTAATCGGACCACCGCGACCAATCCATTCTCCTGGAAAAGTTCCATTCAATTATTGCGTGATATATATTTTTTATTGTCAATGTTAGTCTATTTACAATCTGCTTGAGTTAGCATTAAGTAAATCGCTTAGGCGAGGTGGTTGACAGGGAAAGCAAACGTCCATTGACGTCTCTTCGGCTATATCTTAATACAGATGTGAAATTTTGGCTAATTAGTTAAAAATAGTTAAATGTACAAGGAATTTACTACTAGACTTAAATTAACTAAATCTAAATGGTAAGTCCAATGTGTAGTGTCTTTTTAATCGGCGGTTTTGTTCACTGTTATCTAGCAAGTTTAACGCTAATACATTGGTATGAAGATGTAATTTATCAAGATACTTTTCACTATGTTTCACTATCACGTCTTTCACTGGTTTCATGTTGAGGTCACTTTGGATATCTACATTCGTAAGGGAGTATGGTGCAATGGTGATAGTTCGCAGCAATTTATATTGAAATCTTTCCAATATTGCTATGTTCGAGTTTGATGCTGTTCCCCATAACTGGATTCCATACACCCACACTGGTGTGAATATCACTTTATAGATTAATAATTTATTATTCAGAGAAAGCTGAGAATTTCTACCAAGGATCCAGTAGCACTTTCTAAGTTTCAGGTTTAGCTACAAACGTTTTTTCCAAATATGACTTCTCCAGGTAAGCCCCTTATCCAAATGCATACCTAAGTATTTGACTACATCACATTGTGGTATTGCTGTCCTATTGAGAGTAACTGGTGGGCATATGCCTCTACGTTTGGTGAATGTTATTTGTGATTTGTTTGGAGTTTTTGTGAGGCAATTTCTGGATCGTCGTCTGTAGCTAATACAGCAGTATCATCTGCGAAAGTCGCTAGGAAGATATCCTCTCTGGTAGGCAAATCGGCTGTAAAAAGGAGATACAGCAATGGTCCCAAGACATTGCCTTGAGGCACACCACTGACTTCATTGGAAACAGATTTGTTTGCTCTTTTTCGTGCTTAACCATGAAGTATCTCTCATGCAAGTATGATTTTAGTATACGGTTAAAGTTATGCGGCAGATGTTGTTTTAGCTTGTACAAGAGGCCCCTATGCCACACCTGGTCGAAAGTCTGGCTTACATCAATAAAAGCGGCTGTAGATTATTTTTTTTTTTCTTCAAATGTACTATTTACAATATGTACAACTCGGTGGATCTGCTCTATCGTGGAATGTTGTTTCCTAAAACCAAACTGGTAATCAGGTATCAGTTTATTTTCTGTTAAGATTGGCACTAGTCTCTTAAGCAACAATATTTCAAAAAGTTTCGATATGATCGGTAAGAGGCTTATTGGTCTATAAGAGCTAGCTTCGTTAGGCGGTTTTCCGGGTTTTTGTATGAGTATAATTTTCGCCACTTTCCATTGTGCGGGTACGTAATTTGTTCTTAATATTGCATTTATGATAAACGTGATCATTTTGATTCCTTTCTTTAACAGCTCCTTCAATACGTGCCCTGTTATTAAATCATAACCAGGCGACCTTTTAGTTTGTAGATTATTGACCATGGTTTTACCTTCATTAGTAGTGAAGGGTTGTATTGGCTGTGAAAGCTGTAGCGGTGCATCAAGATAACGATCAATTTCTTCTTGTTTATCTAGATTATCCTATTCGCTTGGCAGTGGCTGGAAAACGTCTTCAAGGTGATGAGCAAAAACTTCTGCTTTTTCGGCGTTCGTCTTTGCCCATGATCCATCTTGTTTCCGAATTGCTGGAACTAGCTTTGCGGGTTGTTTGAGCTGTTTTGTTGCCTTCCACAGTGAATAGTCGCTACTTTCCGTTGCTGTTAAGCCTTCCAGGTAATTTTTAAAGGCTTCGTCTTTGTACTCCATTAGCATCTTCTTTAATTCTCTGGCAGTTTGGTTGTATCTTCTTTTTTCAGCGGGGCATTGTCTGTTTTGCCATTCTCTTCTTAGGCTTCGTTTCTCAGCAATTTTAGTCATAATTATTGTGGGATAATCTCATGTTTTAGAATATGTTTTTGTCTGGGGAGTTGCTTTCCAGGCCGCTTCCTGAATAATTCATGTAAAATTTTTGAGAGCTTCTTCAATATCCTTTGTCGTTTTTACGGGAGCATACAACGAGAGATTATCATCAAGAATTTCCCTGAAGTGTTCCCAATCAGTCTGGCTATTGTGTAGTTGTGGCGGCTTGTTTTTAACTATAATGCTAGTACTTAGGGTAAGTTCAACAGAAGAGTGGTCCGAGCATATGTCGAAGATATTTTCCACGTTCATATGGACATGGCCAATACCTTTAGTGATAAAGAAGTCCAGTAAATCTGGGATTTTATTCCAATCAGTTGGCCAGTAAGTAGATCCTCCGCAGAATGGTAATTCAAGTGTCTTTCTTGTATAACTTCGCTTAGTGCTCTACCTCTAGGACCATACACCCTGGATCTCCACTGGGGGTGTTTTGCGTTGTAGTCTCTCCCCGATATAAACCTTGGGCCTAGTGATTGAAAATCATCTTCAAATCCTTCTTTATTTGTTCTGTATCTAGGGGGGCAATATCCTGCCGATATAGCTATTGGTCCATTCCAGTCTTTTACCATAACTGAGGTGGCTTGCAGAGAATCTCAGATAAAAAAAAACAGCAGTTCCGCCTATGCCATTTCCGTTCGGGTGCTTGGTATTGTATATTTGGAATCCTGGAACTTTATAGTGAGTACGTTCAGTAAAATGCGCTTCGGAGATTAGTAGGATGTCAGTTTGATTTGTGTTTAAGAAAGCTTCGATCTCTTGCCGATGTTGCGTCAAGCCGTTCGCATTCCAGACAACTATTTTATATCGAGCCATTTTTGTTGTTTATAATTTGTTGTATTAAAATAGTTATTTATTTAGTAAGTGCATTGATTGTTTGTCTCGTGCTTTTTGTTTCTGCCATGAGTTCCATGGTTGTTTTGTTTTGACACGATTGTTTCTTGTAGGAGGGGTATTGTGTGATTGTGTGAAGTTGATTTTAGGTTTGGTTGTTGTTCACTGGTGATGTACATTGAGCGTATGTCATTTCGGGCTTTTTTGTAACGTCTACGACATATGTTGCTGCTGTGTATGTACTGTGGTACCGATATTTGTTTTTGTTGTTGCTGTGTGGTATGGTTGGAAGCTGCATTTGGGTAGCGCTGGCCTAGTATCTCCAAGTAGACTTGACATCCTTTGAAGTTAGAGGGGTGGTTGCCTTTACAGAGTGCGCATTTAGCGTCACTAGGTTTTGTTAGTTTACATGTTCTAGTGTCGTGGTTTGCTCCACAAGTGATGCATTTAAACAAACGTGTGCAAAAATTGCGAGTGTGGCCATAGCATTGGCAAGGCTTGTACTGTACAAGTATTTTTTTTTTGTCTGTGGCGGCTCTGTTTGGACTTTAGCGTTTAGTAGGTACTGAATATCAAAAATACCTTTGTTGTTTTCTTTCGGTGCGAGGTCGACAAAGAAGATATTACTAAATTCGTTTGTCCCCCTTTTTTACACTTTGTTATATTTCTAGGGGTATGTCCCTTTTCAATTAGATCTGCTTTGATTTCCTCAATATCTACTGAATAGTGAACATTTCTGATCACCACTCTGTAGCTGCGTTCCTCCTTGAGGCTGTAGGTGTGTCTAGCGACGTTATTTAGATCAAGTACAGCTTTAACCTTTTTGTGTGCTACTATGGTATTAGTCATTAGTTTTACTTTGTTACCGTCCATGGTTTGGTAGTGATATTCTTCTTTTTTGATAGCAACCTCGACTATTTGTAAAAGAGGTGATATATTTATAATATGATGTATTAGAAAAGGTGGTGGTTTATCAGAGTTATTTTTACCGTTGTTGTTTGGAGTATTTTCTATTCCTTCTGCCCCTCCTTCATCACTATTCTGGTCGGTATTTGCCAAGCCTTGAAACCTGTTACTTGTTGGTATAAGAGTTTTTGAGCGCACTCTTCGTGATATGATGGGGAAAATGTAGAGGAGCTCCATCTTGTTGACAGTGCATAGAATTTCTTATGTTGAAAGGAATACATTGTAGCAGTCCTTGTTTATCATTTCGCAAAAATTCCAAGTACTGTTCTTTTGTTAGGCGATTCTCAAAAATGAATGGGCCAATTAAACGATTACGATGTTAAAATTTGCTTCGACTATTTCATGTGGATTTTGATCGGATTATCGATAAGAGTTATGGGTATTGTTGACGCTGTCACGGGTAAATGTAGCTTCATTGGTAAAAGTATACGTGGAACCAAGTTGTGATTAGCTTTTATCCATCGACAAAATTGCATGCGGCTGGCAGGGTCTTCCGGTTGTAGGTTCTGTACACGCTGTATGCGGTATGGATATAAGCCTTGTTCGTTTAGTGTGCGAATGTTGCCCGAAGAAGTTCAACTTGATCAGCAATTCTTCGTGAGCTAGTCGTAGGGCTCTGTTCCACTATATCAATAATGGTTGCTACTTCATTTACATCTTGTCCATGAATACGTTCAAAGGTTATGTGCGCACTGGGAGATGTATCACTGCCACAAAATGTGTAAAAGACTTTGGCAAATACTACTCGAAATCCTACGATGGAGAAACCGTTGACGATATTCTTCAACCGCAGGTCTGGCATTACCGTTGCAGGAAAAATAAACCAACACCATATTTGCATATTCCCGACGAGAGTAGATGTGTGGTATTGTTTATCATTTTTATATAAGTGTGAAGAGTATTATATGATCAAAAAGGTTTTGGATTGCGGTTGCTGTGGAATTTACAAGACATCTATGAAATTATTTGTTTCTATTAATTTTGACATTTACATTTACTTGATAATAATATCATATGTAATAGAAGTAAGTAATTCTATAAATGTCTTTTAAATTGCACGGCAACCGCGATCCAACGCCTTTTTAATCACATCCTAGTTTAATAGTAATAGTCTAGTAAAATTAATTCAAAAATTGACCATACCTCAACATCCAAAAAAAAAAGTTCTACCCTGCGGCAAATTGTTCCATAGCCTCCTCGTAGTAAGTGATAAAAAGTTGCACGACCTAGAGCGTCGGGTTTGTTAGGGAGGGGGTGGACAGGGGGTAAAATGGTATGTTTCAACAGTTCTTCGCAAATATCTCGAGAACTATGAGGAATAGCGCAAACGTCATTATATACAAAATTAATCTACATTAAATTTCGAACAAAAATGGTCTTATGCATTTTTGTGCTCCAGACGCGGGTTACGGAGATATGGAGGGGGTAAAATGGCATTATTTTCCAGTTAGCCAAAAAAGCAAGAATGGCGCACTATGAAGTTGTAGTTTTCGCTCAAGGTGTATTCCATTATTATTCTCTTATATTATAGTTTCCTAGTAACGGAACAAGGAGGAGTTTAAAGGTTTAGTAATGACGTTACTTCCGTGACGCCGTTCTCGCAACGTTTCTCCGTTATCAGCGTTCCCCAATCCTCAACTTCGAGTTCATTATTAATATCATATAGTACGAGTGTGCATAATAGCGCTATATAGTTGAGTACGTGTAAAAGATGATGGAATGTGTTTTGATACCATGTGTTGATAAAGGTGGTCAACTCATTACTCTGACCAGAAAGGGGGTTGATAAAATCATACTGTGCAGTGATATTCGACGGGATGGAGTTAAAGATAAGTTTATGGCTAATGCCTTCCTCCAAGTGCATAGTAAATGTCGAGAAAAATATATAACACGTCCAAGGCCATCAGAAGAGAAGTATGAGGTTGTCCCTTCAAAAGTACCTCGTGTTTCATTTGACTTGAAATCTTTATGTTTCCTGTGTGGTCGCATATGTAAAGATGTCTCTAAATGCAGAAGCACTACTCAAGAAAAGTGGAGTTTAGTTGAGAAAGATAAATTAATCGACAACGTTCGAGATGCAGCTACTAGCAGACAAGACTCTTGGGGGGAAGAGGTGTTGTTGAGGGTCGCTCATGTCATAGACCTCACCGCTTCTGATGGGAGGTACCACTGGTATTGTTACCAGAAGTTCCAGAAACCAGGTACATCAAAACCAGAAAAAGGAACAGCAACAAAAGGAGGGTCAACCTCTGATGCCAATAGGGAGGTTGGTTTTGACAAATTATGTGATTACATAGATGAGAATGATGAATGCCAGTATAGTTTGGAAGAATTGAACCAGAAATGTATTGAACTGAGTCCTGAAGTTGAGCCATATGTTGCCGTCCATTTGAAAAGAAAACTTGTCCAGCGTTATGGTAGCGGTATACATTTTGCAGAATTATCTGGGAAAAGAGATGTTGCTTGCTTTACCGGAACAGCCTCTACTATTTTATCAGAAAACTGGTACAAAAACAGAAATAAGGACAATAAAGGACAGGAAGAGTTGCGGATGATTACAACTGCAGCTGCTATTATTCGCCGCGAGGTGAAATCTCGATGCTACGACTGTTCACAGTTTCCAACTGTTGATGAAATTGCAAGCGGAGGTGGTGACTTGGTTCCGGAATTGCTCAAGGTGCTTATACAGATTGTCTCGATTTTTTTTGAAACATAGCAATGAGTGCAACAAGGACAGACCGTAGGAGATGAAAGATGGGGAATTTAAGTATCTATGGTTATTATGAAAATCAATTTAACATATTTGACATAATAAATGTAATTGTATGTGACATGCATGTCAATAATAATTAAAATCAGTACAAAATAATAAAGAATAGTATTATCAAAGCAAATAAAGAATTTCATACAAAATTAACGAAATTATTAACAAAATGAAAACTATATTAAATGTTCAAATAAACCCCCTTGCTCAGCTAAACAGTATCCCATCAGGTTGTAAAAACTTCGCCGTGTTTTATTTAACATTGCAGGAGTAATGGTTATAAAAGCATCAACAATTTTTTGACGCAATTCATTTAGATTGTTGGCCCTCTCGCTGTTTTAAACTATTTCTTTTATGTACCCC
>JABXWE010006067.1:0-19792 GCA_014611495.1 Limonius californicus | reverse complement strand
CCCCCCCCCCCGAAGGGAGTCCCAGTTTGTATAATTTGGCACTGGTTAAAGCCAAGAACAGAGTTCCCGTTCGACTCTATCTTAGGTAATAGTAGAGACCCTGTGGGCACCATAGAAGGTGGGAGTTGTCCATTGCTACGTACGTGAGAGGCTATGTGTTGCGCATCTTGTACTTAGCCACTTCGTCGCGCATCATGTACTTAGCCACTTCGTCGCGCCTGCCTTTGCGAGCCACTTGGAAGTCTCCGGTATCCTCCATGAACCTGGTAGATCGGGTCTCCATCAGTCTAGGTAAGGACCTAGGCCGTCGCCCACACGACCACGTATGTTAAGGCTTTACAAATGAATCCACACGCGACGCCCCAAGTTGACGTCCAGGCTTAAGTGTACCACCTCATACACCCCAGGGAGATTCCAACGGTCGCCGCATTATTGATATAGGTCATTTTCTAAAGAATTAAAATCCTTATGACACGAAGGTTTTGGGTGTTCCTATTTTGATTTTGATGTTATTAAAGAAACGCGAAAAGGATTTTTATCTATTTTCAGTTTAAAATGTGGTGTTTGTATACAATTAACTCTTAAATTGGTCCGGAACATCAACAGCAATGGATTATAGTCGAAGGATTTCAAAAATCGGTTGAAATGTATGGCCTAAAATATATCAAATTAGTGGGCCATGGCGATAGTAGTGTCTACAGAAAACTGGTAGAGTGTATGCCTTATGGTCCCTCTACTATGATACAGAAAATAGAATGCAAAAATCACATACACAAACAAGTGCTTATGGGATTAACCCGTCATCCGTAGTTGACGAGGGTCAATATATTTGGATAATTTTGTTGGTGTAAGAGGTGTTGCCTAAATTTTCATCAAATTTTTGAATATTTTAGGTCTAATTCTCAGTAGTAATAACCAAATTACAAGGACGCTAAACAAGTTGAAAATTTGATTAATCAAATTTTACCATTTGAATAACTTAGTTCACCATGCTAAAGAGCCGGATTTTCAAAAATACAATTAGTTTGTCAATTATAGGCAAAAACGCCTCTTTTATAAAAGAGTCTCACATATGTTTATTATCAAAAATTTTAAAATTTTATTTATTACCCTGGGCAAGAAAGCATTGCATAATCAATTTATGAAGCGAGAATTCTTCTAGCTTTCACCGTTTAGCAGTAATTTGGTTTTTAGAATGTCATTTTTGTGATCAAATATCTCTTGCTAAAGACCAGCCATAAGCAAAACGCCAAAACAATGTAGGATGCGAAACAACAGAAGTAAAACAATTGTAATAATTAGTCTTTCTGTTCTGTCACTTTCATTCGGTTATTGTGTTTGCTCACGTTTGAATATTGAGTGTTAAAACCGGATACTAACAATAATTATGGCGAATGTTCGAACTTTGCAGGAAAAAACGGAAGCAGTTTTTATTTTTGCTGAAGCCAATCGAAACTTTCACTAAGCCGAAAGAATATTTAATGAACGTTTTCCCGACCGTCCTATTTCGAGGACGTATTTAAGAGAACTGGAAGTGTGCAAAACAGGAAAAACCCTGGACGACCCGCAATTTCAGAAGACAAACAAATTCAGATAGTCGGTGACGTGGTAGTACATTCTCAGCAATCAATTTCATATGTAGCGACGACAGATTGGTCGTCGTGGTCCAACAGAGTGGCCTCCGCCATCCCCTGACCTGACTCCGTTGGACTTTTTTGTAGAGTCGAAAGTTTTTCAAACAGAACCCGATTCCCTTTTGGATTTACGACGTAATATAACAGAGGCTTGTGCAAATATCGGAGTTGAAACTTTCCAGAAAGTACGGGAAGAGATATTAATAGGTTTTTTCTATTGTCAAGAAGTTCAAGGAGCACACTTTGAACATTTATTAAAATAGTATTAGTATTCAGTTTTTGTTGTATAAAATAAGGTTTGCTGTGTTTTAGAATCTTCTTCTTCTTCATTCTTCAATGGTGAACATTTCAAAAGCATACCTTTTTTGCTTTAATTCTTATTTTTTTCATAAACTTGTTATTTTCAATCATTTGTCATCTGTGTTTTTTTCTGGATTAATATTTTTTATAAAACTCAAGGATCAGACGCAGAATTAAAATACCATTCAAATAAAGTGTCACTCCACCCCCATTGCCATTTAAAAAATAGTTCAAAATGGCGCCTAGCCGTTATATAATTTAAATACGTACTAAAAAGTAGTATTTAGTCTCCCATTGCAGCACACAAAATTTTGTGAAAATATCAAGTCCTTCAAGTTGCTTTCCATTAAAAATTATATTTTATTTTATAATTATAACATTGGTCAGTAACTGATTGTGTATTTTTAACACGAACCATGGACTTTGATGTTTAATACATGCAAGGTAAATAAGCTGAATCACAACCAAGGCCGAATTAATATAACATTCAAATTCTTCAACTCACGGCTTGTTTAATACTGGCATATCAATAAATTTGCATTTTTTTCAATTTAATTATTATTTCACATTAAAAATATACCTTATTTAAGTAACCTGTTTTATTCCAAAATATGAGTTTTTAAATCCTATTTTAACGTATTCCTCAGTTACTATACTGAATAGTATAACAACACTAATAAATTAAATTTTTTTACTACATAAGAATGTGTAAAGGTTGTAGTATACGGGGTGATTCTAAACATGTACAAAAATCTTTAACCACATACAGCTGAGATTATTTAACTCCAAGGATGTTATAGAGTGAATGCAGCTACGCACACTTTGTGAAGCTACTTAGGGACACCTAGTATGCCGAAAATAAAGCACATTACTGATTATTCTTGGAAGGATTGCAGCATCCATATGTCACACAATGTACCATTTTAATGACTAGAACTTTTCTTATAAAATCATAAATTTAAACTTAATAAAAACAAAAGTATTTATGAACCCGGTTGCTAAACTGGGACACCACTTGTATTCTGGTTTAGCACCAAAAAGTTGCACAGCCGGTA
The DNA here is from genome assembly GCA_014611495.1 of Limonius californicus. Classification (NCBI taxonomy): domain Eukaryota; kingdom Metazoa; phylum Arthropoda; class Insecta; order Coleoptera; family Elateridae; genus Limonius; species Limonius californicus. The sequence continues at coordinate 16,803 of JABXWE010006067.1, read as the reverse complement.
GTGTGTAATGCCGCATCCACTCTCTATAACATCCTTGTTTAACCCCTAAATTTCTTAGTAATTTTTTTAGTTCGGCAATGTTATGGAGATGTGGGGCTTGAAAGTATTTTACATCAATTCAGTAATATGTAAGTAACTTAACGTTTCTTGTCCGATTTTGATAAACTCCGTAGTTTTGGAAAGCTAACAGTCCAAGCTTAATTTCCAGTCAAGAAAAATTAACTATTGAGTGTGAAAAGTGGATGAAATATAATCTAGAAGTGAACATTTAGGTTTAAAAATTTGGAAATTAGGTTTATGTACTTTAATTGATATTTCTATTTGAAACCTTGTTAGATAACTTGTTAAATATTAAATTTTCGAATAAATTACAGACATACTTTTTCACAAAACTGAATATTATTTCAGAAGCTGCTAATAAAATCTTAGGTTAACAATCTAGTTTGTAAGATGTCCCTAATTTACACAACTTTTTACTTCTAAGGCAGATTTCATCTACTTTTCACACTCAATTTTAAATTTTTCTTTACTGGAAATTAAGCTTGGACTGTTAGCTTTCCAAACCAACAACCTTTATCACAATCGGACATGTAACAAAAAAGTTTGGAAGGCCCATATCTTCGTAACGGTGCCAAATTTGAAAAATATTATTAAGTGATTTAGGGGTTAAATAACCTCAGATATATGTGGTGTGAAAAAGTTCTGCATCACCCAAAAAAATATTTATTTCTTAATGTTTAGCTACATTTTTGGCATAGTTTCCAAAAATTACTTTTAAATACTTGATTTTAATGACCATGTCAACAAATTACCTCTCAATTAGATTCTTAGAACTCCGTAGAAAACAATTAAGGTAAGTTCTTTTCTAAAATCGATAATCAGTTATTCGCGCATTTTCTAATGGGATCGTTAGAATGCAATTAACATGAAACTTAAAAGCTGAATTAGAAGAAATACTTATTATGTTAGGAGTATATATACCTGCAGGTACTATGGATTATTCAGTTGCATTTTGCATGTCCTTAACGGTGGCAAAATGCCATCTGAAAAGAAACCGTTCAAATTATCGGATGAAAAAGAAGGATGCAAAGAATAGACTGGCCAGTACACTCCCAGGACCTAAATCATATAGAAAACTTATGGCAGAGGATGTCTAACATTATTTAAGAAAAAAGCCCACAAAAAAGTGGAATTAATCGAATCCCTATGGAGGAAGTATTACAAAAACTGGTGAATTCCATGCCAAAAACTTATTTTATTTAGTTATTTACTTAATTAGTTATTAAAAACAGAGGATGGCCTATTAAGTACTAAAATAGTTTAAAGTTAGTGTGTATTGTAATAAACGATTAGATATAGACTACTTTATTATACATATATACTGCACAATTTTTCTGCTTTTTAAATAAATTTCGCATATCGAATTGTTTCCGTTTTTTTATGGATCAACATTTGGGCTATTATTATTATTACTAGTATTGTATTGTACCTGTATTATATTTGCAATGATGAAATGAAAAAATGGGTTTAAACTGCAATTTATCTTATTTGTGCAACTGATGCAGAACTTTTTCACACCACTGTATATGTGATTAAAGTTTTTCTGTATATCTTTTGAATCACCCTGTATAAGATAGTAATAAACCAACCTTAATGTGGATCACGAAAAATTATAAAATAGTGTTAGAACCATAAACCACGAAAAACACATTGTTTAGGTTTCTGGATTATTTGATGTAAATTTTAGGTTATAAATGTTAGTGGGTTATGGTTTCTAAGTTTCCTACCTTTCTGCCAATTTAAAATCTCCATCTTTAATAGCTGGAACTAGTTGAAATCGGGAAATGTTTTTGTATTCTTCACTTAAATGTTCTCCTAAAAACATGTAAAATAGATATTTTCAACATTTAGTTACTTATCTGACAAACTTTTGCGTAGCGCCACTGGACACCGTTCGAAAGGTATTTTACTTGCTTGTAAAAGTATAAGTAACGCCCGAGATGGCTGTGATAGTAAGTCGTAATACAACTTCAACGACATTTTATTACTGTATCACAAGCGCTTAGTTTTTACCAACTCTGGGAGCTCTCAATAAGCAGCCTCGAGTATATCAGTTTATTTTAAAAGTTGCCGTTGGACGCACGAGATTCACATTGTTGCCGTTTTATAAACACCAATTTGTCAAGTATTTGTTTGCTCCGATAAGATACCGAACGCTTAAAATCCTCGAACTGCTAAACACCTGAGTGTAATTAAGCATAAATGAGAGCTAGGAAAACATAATAATACTAACGGTAATAGGGTCAAAGATCAGACTTATTGGAGCGCCCAGCGTTGCTACTGCCACACTGTGTAAATTAAAAAAAACTAACATAATCGGGATAAAAATAGCGGCACTACGACGGCTGTTCTCTTTGTGCTGAGTCTAGTAAAGTAATACACAATTTATTGACAAACCCCAATTATTTATAATTTTTCTAAGTATTCTCTTCCACAGTCAATGCATTTTTGCATCCGTGAAAACTAATCTTCAAAACATTTTCTCCAGTCTTCCCGCGTTAGGTTATTTATTTCATTTTTAAATGCGTCAACCGTTTCTTCCGCCGATGTAAACCCCGTAACTTATTCTTTACACCCGGAAATAAAAAGAAATCATTAGATGCGAGGTCTGGACTATAAAGCGAATGACCCATTATTTCAGTGTTTTGTTCATTCAAATACTCAGTCGTTCGAACAGCTGTGTGCGCCCGAGCGTTATCTTGATGCAAGACGATCCTTCCTCTTGGACGTTTTTCGCGAACATTTTAGAGAACTTGAGGCAAACAAACTGTAGTGTACCATTCCGCATTAACAGTACGACAATCCTCCAGTGCTACAGGGGAAACCTGTCCAGTAATTCCAAAAAAATGTGGAGACCATCTTTATTTTCAGCTTTTTTCACGAATAACTCTTGTTGGAGCCAATTCGTTCTCAAAGACACAAATTACCGACTGTTGCTTTCTTTCGGTATCATAGCAGTATACCCACGTTTCATCATCTGTAATGATGTTTTATTCTAAATGAGACGATCCAGTGTAGATCTGCACCATGCCACATGGTTTTCTATTTGAACTGGAGTCAAATTATGGGGCACAAAGCTTACCTACCATCAAATGCTTGTGTAAAATGGTGTCAATCGCTTTCACTCCAATCTTTAAAGTTGCTTGAATACTCCTGGCAGGTACATGCCGGTCCTTTTTAATCATGTTTTGTACAAGACCAATATTCTTTTCGGTAACTGCCGTTTCTAGTTTAAGAGCTCGAAAGTTGTCGGATAGTCGACCACGTTGAAATTCATTGTACCACCGCTTTATGGTAGCTAAGGAACACAACTTGTCATCAAACACTCGATTGATTTCCTCAAAACATTCTTTACGGATTAGGCCACGCGTGAAACTGTAAAAAATCACATCTCGATAATGCTCTTTATTGAATTGCATGATTTCTTGGGGAAAGGATTACTTTAAAATTATACATTTTAAAAACCTTCAAGTAATATTTGACAACTTTCACTATAATTAAACTTGTAAGCAACTACGTTAAAATGCCAAGCAAAATTTGTTTCAAAATATCACAACCTGCTAGATAGGCTCAGCAGAAAGAGAACAGCCCTCGTATATCAGTTAGAGATAAAAGAGGCCAGTGCCTCCCATGTATAAACACCATCAAACATATTTTTGGTTATACCTACAGGGTTAAATAACTGTTAGAAACTTCTTTAAAAATTATTTATTTCCAAAATGAAAACTATTAATGTTGATCATTGCTTTGAACGTCGTTCTCTGTAAAGCTTAATAATAAAAAAAAACGTTTACTCTAATAGTTCTCTTAAAATATTTTACTAAATGTTTTGAATTTGGCCTGTTAGTTATAATTAGTGTATACAATCTAAAATAAAACAAAAATACATTTATTTGGAATCATATACAGAGAAACAAAGTGGCGCTGATACTGTCTTCCCAGACACTTTCAAATACGTCATTTCGCATTTATAAATTAGTCTGTGTAAATTGTTATTCATTGTAGTCATTAAGTTGTTAATTTACTTAGTTTAGATTAATTTTTGTCAATATTATATGAAATAATGACGCAACGAAGACTCTAAATGAGCTGTTCTGATGAAGCACGAAGCTCTCGTCTCGCGCTGAAAACCCGGTTTCGGTTCCCAGGCGGTGCCATTTTGTGATTTTTTTAAAATTTAATTTAATTTGTTGGTAATGGTAGTGGAATTATAACAATTTATTTTTTTACCTAATAATGTTCATTTAGTAACAATAATTATATTTTTCTATTTGCCAATAGTTCTTTAAATCCTGCTGGTAGGAAAAGTGGGCTTGGTTTCCTATTAATAAATAAAATAGAAAGTAGATTAGGAAAGGAATATTAAATATCGATAACTTTAACAAAAAATTAAAAATAAAAATAAAACATTAAAATAGCATTGTCTCGTCCGGGAATTGAATATGTGCTTCTCGCGCTATAGCCTGGCCTTTCAACATATCGGTCCATTTAGCCAATTCCATTCGCCACAGTATACCACTAGGCAAAATTCTTAAGGTACGTTTTCCAAGGAGCGACTATCGCTGTGCTACTATCGCTCAGCGTCTTCACACTGGCATCAATCGCAGAAGTGTTTTCCTAAAAGCGATTTTTCGTCAGTCGGATTTTGTCTGTGTAGTAATGAGTGTTGTTAGTAGAAAATTATTGCTTTATTTTGAGTGAAGAAGATGAAGATGACGTTGCTCTATACAGGTACCTTTTTAATAGAAGGGAAGTTCATCAAATATTCAGAAATCGTACCGAAGAAGGTTACTTTGAACGGCTAATAAAAAACCATTTACGAGAAGATGCGGACATATTCGAGCAATATTCTTGATTAACTCCATCACAATTTGATGACGTATTGAAGTTAGTGAATCAAGATTTGAAGAAGCCTCCCTCTAATAGAATTCTTCGCCCTATCAGCCCAGAGGAGAAACTTGCTCTAACTTTGAACTAACTATGCATAAAAGTAAATAAATCATGTTGTGCAAACAAGTTTTTATTTATCCAAGTTATAAAAGGTAAGTATGAAAAGATATAAAAAAGTAACATATTTTATAATAACTCTAGCTTCACCGACCAGCATTATTAGAAATTTAACAGGTATGTTATTTCATTTTCACCATCTTCTTCAATAACACCACGATTGCTTTGACCAGCCGATGGACCACCAAGCGAGAACTCATCATACTCAGTAGGTGTTGTATGTAATGAAGAACTATCGTTAGTATTGTGCCGATTCTGCAAATTACTTCGTGCTTCAGTGGCCATTTGAGATTCCATCTTTGCGACAAGTGCTAGTGTTTGTAATTTAACATGGGTTTGCAGATCTGGGCGCAACTTTTTAACAAATTTTGATATGCTCCTGAAAAATAAGTCGACATCGTCTTCTTCTTCTTCTCCTCCAGCAAGCCTTTTTATAATCTCATCTCGTTCTGCATGCCTTTGTTCCATCATATTTAGGAATCTGTATTTTTTTCCTTTTACTGCTGGATGGAGGGAGGTTTGAGGGGTCCCAGCGTCCACAGCAGGGGTTGAAGTTCGCTGCATCGTATCACGTTCCACTACTATCTCAACTGCAGAATCATCAGGTTGGGGACTGTCTACAGGCTATTCCATTGATTAGTTTTGAGGGGATGTTTCCATTTAATCATATACCGGGAACAACTAGTATTGATGTTAACATTACAAGTTTTCCGACAAATATCTCATGAATTTAGCAGCAACCGGAGGTTTCGCAAATTTGGACGGGTTTTCTGTAAGAGATTCTTTTGCCCATTATTTTCTTCATGAAGGAAGATGTGCGTGGTAAGATCGTTATGTGAACAGAACAGATAACAACTGACTATAGGTAATAATGATAACATAAGGATCATTATTTTAATATGTGTACACATTTACATGTAATTTACAGTAGATACATAAATAAATGCAATACATAGTAAATGAAGGTGATTTGACTTTCTTACCTGGTCTCCCGACATGTTGTGCAGTCTCCTTCCAAATATTGTCTTTCACTCGGGCATCCTTGTATTGTTGGTGTTTCAAATCGTAAAGAGCACGGTGTTCTCGCACTTTCTCCGTCAGTTTGTCGTCTTCTTCCCCCGAAAAATGTAATTTTTGGGACATCTTCAGCAAAAAATAGAACAACAGCCTCTGAAATCGTGGTGGCGACTGCGATTTGTCTGCCTCTCGGCGACTCGAGCGATCGACGCTAGCGATCCTAGCGATTATCGCGTATAGGAAAACGTTTTAATTAGGCAAATATAGAAGAGACAGCTGCGATGATCGCTAAGCGTTGATCGCAAGAATCGCGCCTTGGAAAACGTACCTTTACTGTCTTCCAAGCGGAGGTAGTGGGAATAATGCATGGTGCAAATGCAATTCTTGAACGACAGATCAAGAACCAACGTATTGGATCTACAGTGACAGCAGAGCCGCTTTACTAGCCCTGGGTAGTTGCAAAATTACCTCAGGAATGGTACTGCATTACCGGGAAGCTCTCGACGATATCTCAAAAGATAATGTCATTTCCCTTATATGGGTGAAAGGACATGACCAACAATGAAGAGGCTGATGAGATTGCGAGACTGGCCTCCGAAAAACCTCTTTGGGGACAAGAACCCGTTATTTCTATATCCCTTAGGACATTAAGCTTTATGCTACACCAAGAAACCCTAAAAAACTTCACACGAAGATGGGTAAACACTGAAAGTTGTCGTCATGCAAGGGCTGATATTACTGCACTCTCGCCAAAGACAGCCAAATTTTGTGTGCAACTGTCCCGAAAGAACCTGCGACTAGTAGGTATCTTTGGACACTGCATCATAAATTAACACATGCATAGGATGGGACTGGCGAACAGCCCAAATTGTCGAGGATACAACGGGAATAACGAGACGGCAGAACACGTCCTGTGTTACTGCCCAGCTCTCGCAACAATCAGAGGATCCATGTTGGTAGACTTTTGGCCTGATATGGCCAAAATCAGCAATACCCCAGTTGCGGATGTCCTCAAGTATACATCCAAAGGACTGAATGGCTTGGATGATGCCCAATGCACAATGAACCCACCTATATGACCTAAGTATACGTGAGGTAACTCACCCTCCCAAATCTTACAATGACAATAATAAGAAGACAGTATCGGCGCAACATTGTTTTGCTGGTATATGAAGTCCGCTAGATATTTCTTTGAATTATTATCGAGTTTACATTAATACCGCATCAATTTGAATTCACAGATCAAATGCATAAATATTTTACAAGAACTCTAAAACGCCAAAATATAAAGCCAAAAAATATGTTTGATAGCGGCTATACAGGATGAGTGCTAAAACGAGTTAGCTTAATATTTCGGTTATTTGACTTATTAGAAAAATCACTTTTGTTCTTTCGACGAGGTTACACAATTTAGAAACATTTAATAAAATTATTTTTCAGAAATTTAAATTTTTAGTGGTACGAGTTACTAAGAACGTTGTTCTATGTAATGCTCTATTTCTTAAAAATCGTTTCCTTCATCAGTTCTCCTAAAATAACTTGAATAATGTTTTGAATTTTGTCCACCTATTCAAGTTAGTGCGGTAGGTATTAACGTAAAATGTAAAATAAAACAAAAATACCTCTACTTGGAAATCAAATAACGGGAAACAAGTTGAGCGGGCGCTAAAAAAAATGATAAGGTTCCAGAAAGGAATGGAAAGAAAGAGCTACATAAACGACGTAGATTTCAGTAACAAATTGCAAAAAATATTGCCCAATCCCAGAATGATATGAAGAAGAAGACAAACTTACAAGAATTATGCAATTGGATCGATGATTGCCTAAAAGAAACTAGAAAAAATTAATAAAAGCAAGAAGAACCCAGGATGTTAATCTCACACAGAACATAAAGGAATGAATCAGGAAGCAAAAAGAAATGAAGAATGCCAGAGTTACAGAGAATACGCAGACCTAGCCAAACTAGCAAAGAGGGATATTGAAATTATAATCGAAGCTACAAGATCAACCAAGAAACTAAGAATTGAACTATATTTTTATAATAGGAAGATAAACATTGGATTAGGTAAGTGAAGGACAAGGATGGAAATGTACAGAAAGCAAGGCCAAATATAATACAAGCAGCAACGGAGTACCATAAAAAGTTATTCATTAGCAAAAACAAAGGGAAGATAACTGAAAACGAATCACAAGACGCAGATCCAGAAGCAACCGAAGAAAAATGGTAACAGGTCAAAATAGCAGAATTAAACAAAGCGAAAGATATACCAAAGGTAGAAAAAGCACCAAGACCAGATAAAATAACAAATTAGGATTTAAAAGGCTTAGCACTTGAGGCACTCTATTACGGGCCAAACGAGCTTTTTCGTCGACTCGCAACAGGAAAGATGTAAGTGCCTTCGGCTTAGCTCAGAGGAGTAGGAATGGTTCACGAGAAACGCTTAAGGGAAGAAAACCGAACGTGTACAGTCCAGTCAAAATTAGTGGGCGCCAGCTTCCAAATCACAGCTGATTGCAGGTTCTCGTGGAAGGCCGAGAAGCCACTAGCTTACGGGAATCGAACTCTCCTTTACTGTGCCTCTTCCTGTATATAAATCTTACAAAGTTCATGCACAATACAATACATAGATATGGTGAATTTTAAGACAAATATAATTATATTGCTTGAAACTGGTAACACACGTAGTACAAAAAAATATACACTCAAAATGATAATACTAATTGTGGTTGAACACAAGAGTAGTTGGAACGTCCAAACAAAGAGGTCGCCGCCACTGGCTTACGATATTTACTTTACTAAACACACAAATCTGCGCAGCAAGTAACGTTCGAGTTTACAGAAATTAATTACACTTTACGATTAATATCTAATAGTAAATGGCGACTGATGGTCGCTTTGCGTTGCATCAAGAAAAGGGTTCAGCACTTTAAACCAGTTAAATGAATCTCGGAACAAATTTTCACAATAGCACATTTAACAATTTATTTTACCTTAGTTTTCTTCGGTAGGAGTAGAAAGAGGCAGGCACAATTTGGGGTGTTCTTAAGTGCTTAAGAAGCAGACAAAAATTGTAGGCACGCCCCTGAAGGCTGGTGTGATGTATCTTTAGGTCAGCGCTGTACACGCCTGAATATAGCCCATCAAGTAGTGGGGTTTTTACCGCATAATAGTTAGTCCAGTAAGTTACTGTACTCTGTTGTATTAAAAGATTCTTGTTTTATATTTATAAATACCTAAGTGAAAAGTAAGCCTCGTTAATAAAGACTCCGTTCGACACAGAACGTTAAAACAAAACATTACAGCTGGATCACGATGGTGACAACGTTATGGGTCAAGACTTTCTTCGGATAACGGGAAATTCAGGAACAAAATCTTCGCCGCTGTACGGGATTTTCACTTGCAACGGCTTAGTGGAGAGAGTCACGAGGTTAAAGGCTGTAATCCGACACAAGTAGAGAGAACAATTTCACTAAATCGTCTTTAATAAGGCTTACTCTCTGCTAATATTTTTAATCCGACACACACGTCGAGAATAATCTGCCTCAGGCAAGAAAAACGATACGGTAACTTACGTTAGCAGAGGCGCAGCCAACAACTCTGGATCAAAACTACATGTGTTCCCCTTCAGAAGTTTAGGCTGACTTTTGCCGTATTTGTCGTCGGCGCTGAGGTGTTAACGAGCAACTGGGTCGAATGGAGATCTTAAGTCAACTCCCGAAAAAAGCAAACGAAGGTATCCAGCAGCTGGAATATTTCACCATATGACGAAACATGTTGCAAGAATTATAGAACAAAATATTCCGCGTGGAACTTCCGGGCCATTCTGCCGATAAAGGATTCTAAGAACTGTTTTCGATCGGCACTTGAGACTAAACATACATGACCGCCTTCCCTTATGGAGTTCCGAAAAAGTGACCCCATAAATTAACCTTTGGAAATAATACATAGTAATCAACTTAAGAGCGGCAATCAAAATAAGACTTTAATTCATATGAAGCGGTAAACTAAACGAACGTTACTACTCCAACTACTAAAAACACTATTTAATAAAATACGCTTTCCTTTGCGTTACTTATTGAAAAATTCCATTGAGAATACAATAATTTATATATCGTGGAAAAATTATGTTAAATTTGTTTATATTACGTAACCACATCTTTAAGAATTTTAAGGTAAATAGAAGAACCAATTTATATTTATTATATGAAATAGTTATTTATGATATAAGTGCTAAAAGTGAAGGGAAGTTTGGGACACGACGCCGAAGGCAGAGTGTCCCATCCCTTAGAACAAAATAAAATCACTTTTAGCACATATATCATACACTATTTTTTCTACAAACACCATTAAAAGTACAAATCAATGCATTTCTTACGTTATTAAATTTATGAAAATCGTTTTGAAACCCAATTATTCATGAAGTTTATTGTTGCTAAGGTAATGAAAGATTACTTTTCCTAACTGCAGTTTCTCTAACTGTAGGTACATTTAATTAAGTAAATAAAATTCCTTTGATTTAAAATTTCTTAATTTTTTTATAATATCGCACCAGTGTTAATAGTAAATCACGTCATTTACTTTTAGCACTAGTGCTTGCTTGCTTGCTTTGAAAGAGCGAGATCTAGGACGCGGTGTTCCAAGCATCTCTATGCACTTAGGCCACATTTGGCCCATTGTAACTAAGAATTTTGCCTATCTGAGGTAATTCCAACTCCAGTAGTGATTTTTAACGTGTCACACATGGCACGGGACCTACGGCTTTACTTCTTATCCGACAGAAGGCGCATTTTCAGATTTTTCCCCGCTAGAAAAATATCGCCGACCTCGGCCAGGTTCGATCCCGCGTCCCTCGGATCTAAAGGCAAATGCGCTAACCACTAGACCACTGAGGCCGGCTAGCACTAGTGCTAAAAGTAAATTACTTTTAGCACCAGTGCCATAAAATGACATTTTAGACACTGACAGCATGCGTTAAAAATTAAACTTTTACTGACGTTTGTAGAAAAAATATTTTTAATTGTGTTACAAATTCTAAATAATAACACTAGATGTGTTTTCAGTAAATAAATGCTGATAAAATGAAGAAATATTGATAAAACTCAAAATTCTTTGCATCAGTAGGTAGATACATGATCATGGTCATAATCAGCATGGATCAAATTTTTATCTTTTGAATTGATCATAACATTTTGGAAATGGTTTTTATAAGAATTTACATTTTTTACGAAATTGTAAACATAAAGGAATAATGTAGGCAATTTGTCTCGCAGATATAAACATGCGTTCTTTTTATATACCTTATACAGTAAATAAATAAGCCTGAAATATTTGAGTACCATCAACCAACATGCGACTAACTGCAAGGGCCATCGATTGTAATGTATTACAACCCGCTAACGCTGCAAGCGTACGGCTGGAACAACCAACAAAATAATATTTGGTTGTTAGACAACCCAATGTAAAAAAATTGGTGGGTTTAGGAAATGCCAGCCTTAAATTAACTGGAAATTTAACATTCTGGCAACCCAGCAGTTTGTTGATTATTGGGGCCAATGAACTTAATGGTAGTGGTGGGACTACTTGCAGAATATTTCGAATATGATTCCCGGTTTTAAATATGCAACCCAGATTACGAACACTTCTGTTTTATTAATAAGAAACTGTGATTAATTGAACTGAAATAAATTATTTAAACTAGGACTTGTTTGATTGGAGATACTCCGTTTTGCTAATCAAGCAGGTCGTGATTTATATACAGGGTAATTTTAACACTAATGCAAATATTCTAACTGGAATCTTCCTGGATGCGAACTTACCTTGCTTGATAATATTAAACTTATTCTCCAAGACAGAATAAAACACAGTTATGATTGACAGAATTCCCAATATAATGGTCAAAAAAATAATGATTACTTAATACAAACGTATATATGTATGAAGCATACACAATACAAAAAAATCCCAAGTATTTATATGTATATAAATTCACATTCATTAACCAAAATGAACGGACCACAGTACGTTATTTCTCTGATTTAACTTTTTAATCCAGAGCGGAACCCAAAATCTCTAGGGAAAACAATAATGCGTAGATCAGTATTAACTAGAAGCGTTAATCCACTTCAAAAATGTTACACAAACCACCGATTTCACGTCTAGAATCGACTATTCGAGGCCTCGCATACACAAAACTAGATTAATTACCCAAAATAAATGGTATATACGCACGGATAATTATAAAATTTCCGCAAAATTCCCCCTTTCGTTTGAACTTTGAATCAGAAAATATTATCTCGTACTCTGCAGACCATTTAACAAGTTCTCAATATACATATAATTATTATAATCTGAACAATAATTTTCCCAAATAAAATATTTAACTAAATACAAAAATGTTTGTCGAGTATTTATTATAATTCACTATAAATATGACTACGCAATTAAACGAGTTGCTGTTATTCGTTTTTGTATAGTTCTAGAAATTTCATGAACTTATCAACCCAACGCAGGTAAGGTAAAAAGTAGACTCACAAACCTTGAACGTAGGTGTTCTTTATCCGAAGTACTCGCTATACGCACACCTGCGCTGAGATTCCTGGCCTAGAAACTATCGGCTCGCGGAATTTCCCACTTCGTTATAAATTCGATCAGGTTCCGGATGTTTTTCCACTCTTCCGGCTACCATTTGCTTGCCTAAATTAATTCAACTGTCTTAGAAAAGAAACAAGAGGAATAAGGACCTTCTAATCTTACCATAAGATGTTAATTTGGCAGAAGAAAAACTCTCCTCAGTGCACTAAATTAGGATTACTCCCTGGGAAAATCTTAGTATCACACTACCGTGTTTAAGTTTCCCCTAATCACTTGAAAATTCACAAATTGGAATAATCTTCCGAGTAGTAACGACCTTAATTAAAAATTCAAGTCTGCACTTCTTGAAAGTTGCAAGCGTTCTTTTGTCCACTGACTGCGGTCACAAAATCGAAAATCCCCGATCGATGCGCAGAACGTAAAAATGAGAACAAGTTTTTGAATCGAAGCCGAAGTATGCCGCTCAAACGTTGTAATGGGAAAAACACTCCTAATATACACTATGCGTCAGAAATCACACGTTACAGAATCCTCAATGCCGGAGAGGATATTTTGCAGGAAGTGGAAAACCAGCCGCAAATAAGTACACGACGTCTTGCTAATCGGGTAGGAGTACCTATCCCAGTTTGTAGTCTGGGGAACTCCGAAAAAAACAAGGATTACATCGATTTCATATTTAACAAGTCCAGGCTCTGAAATCAGGAGATCTACCTTGTCGTGTTCATTTTTGCGAATGGCTTCAACATAATCAAGGTGAAAATCCAAATTTTGTGGCCAATATCTTAGCTACTGATGAGGCCGATTTCTCGCGAAATGGGGTTCACAACGCTCCTTACGCGCACATTTGGAGTGATGAAAATCCTAATGACATTCAAGAATGTAACTTCCAGCAACCATTTTTCATCAATGTCTGGATAGGAATCGTTGGAGATCATCTTATTGGTCCCTACGTTTTGCCCAGACGGTTAAATGGTAATGGTTACCTCGATTTTTTTGGAAAATGTTCTACCAGAGTTGCTAAAGGAAGTTCTGCTACATACGCAGTAGCAATAGGCGATTCAAGCTAAGCAATACGCCCTCTGGCGGAATTGTGATGAACTCCTGAAACACAGCCGCGAGTGACAATTCCAATATAATCATTTGGTTTTAATAAATTATTGTAAGCTACATTCGTGTATTATAAAATATATTTAAGCAACTAAAACGTCAATACTTGAAGAATGGAGTTTCCCCAAAAGAAGGAAAGCAATGACAAAACGTTTTGCATGTTTAATTGCGATTCTAAAAGCAAAAGGTGCCGTAACCTAGCTTTTTCATTATTTTCCAAAAGCAGGAGCTAGAAATGTTGCAGTAGTGAACATATTTGGCCTAACTGAAATAATTGACCTCAGGATCGTTTAACCATGCGGGATAGAATCATTCTGACTTTCATTAAGTTGAAAAATAACTCGTCGTATGTTGTTTTAAGCATATTGTTTGGTGGTTTATCTTCACAAACGTGTAAAACCATATTTTATACTATTTTGAATGTCCTGTACGTAGTACTTAGTTTTACAATTTATTTTCGTACGCGTGATGAAGTTTTAGCAAATCTACCTACATGTATCAGTAAGTTTAAAAATGTTAGAGTCGTTATTGATTGTACAGAAATTTTTTTATAATGTTCTAATTGTCTGTGTTGTCGAATTCGAACTTACTCGCATTATAAATAATATAATATAATATAAATAATAATTATAAATAAATTGTCACTCATAATTACGGGCAAAATCGAACAAGAACAAAAAATACACACATTCACTAAACCACTACTAAGTACACTGCGCAACGATTTATTTACAACCTGCTGGCGAGTGAGACTGTGTTTCATCTAGAACAGCTGATTGTGTGCGCGCGGGAAAAGTTAATTTGAATCGCCTATATACAATATAAATTTTGTAAGAATCTTTTAGTGTTTTCCTTTTTTGTGTAAATTTAGTAATAAAAGTTATTGTATGTTATAAATATTTGTAATTAATTTGATCTATTTAAAGCTCCATGTAGATTGGTGAAGCCCTTCGAGGTTTACGAGTTTTTGTCAGAAAAAACCATTTAGTTGCATAAGAACCTCCGATAGAGACCACGTTAATTTTGCAACTCCGTAAATGTTATAATTGGTGGAAAGAATCTGTTTATCTAAGTTTAAATAAAAAGTTTGAACGTTTATCTACGTGTTAAAAGTGTTTTCTTCCGTTTTCATACGTAAAATTATGAAAATCTTCGAAAAATTCCAATTTTCGCGAAGAGCCCAAAGTAGCGCAGGTCGTTTTTCATTTGCTCCATCAAAACGTGGGTCGTGTATGGATTGTTTATTCAAATTGATATAAACGTCAATGTCAATTGTTAAAACTTAATAAACTACAAGAAATAATAAAAATTTAATTAAACATCCATAAAGAAATAAAAAGGAAGATCGTCGAAATAGTAAAATGCAAGAATTTAAACAATTAATTACAAGAAACCTACAAGAAGAAATTTAACCGAAATGTAATTGACATTAGAATGTTAAAATACCTCATACAAATGTTTTAAACAATAACTGGAGTATTACTATGGAAGAGTGCTATTAAGAGATTAATCTACTTACGATTTCCTGTGATTTAGATGCCACAAACTACACTAATTCGAAGTGGAAATCTGGACAACCTGTTGCTGTGGGATGTGTGAAATTTATCACGTGTTTATAGAACTATACCCGTCAATGCTTCTTAATTTGAATACTCCGGACAGAAATGCCACAGAACACAGAAATGCGTTACTCCAAATTTGAGCTCAACGAATATGTGGTTCCAATAACAGGAAAAATATTAAAGAATTTGACAGAGAAATAAAATTATAACTGTTATTTTATTATATCGATTATGAATGATAAATTAGAATTGTATTCTGTGTTAAAAGGGAAAGCCCGGATAATTTGAAATTAATTTTGATAAAAAAAATTTTAACTTGATAACCATCTTGATTTTTCCGTTTTCTTTTGTTTGTACTTGTTTTGTTTACCAGCTACATGAGTTCATACAGTACGACCAATTATAACAGCGGCCCTGAGATCTAGAAATAAGGTTTGTGAATTATATTGATTTGTGTTAGTTAAACAATTTATGGAGTTGTGTATTATTGATATCCATCTAGAGGAGGGTATCTCGATTAAGAATTTGATATTATTTTATGGCGCCCAATGTAGAAGGTTTAACCAGTCACTGTATTTTATTTGCTAAACTTGCACAATAATATGTTTGTCGAATTACGATAATTAATTTAACCCAGCAGCATCGGGTATCACAGCAAAATATATATATATATATATTTATATATGTGTATATAAATATGGGACGCAAGATAAATTATTGCGGACGAAATTGGTAAATATAGGTAAGCATTTCGTTTTTGTTTTTGTTTTGCTTTTAAAAGTAGATATATAATATAAGCGTATAAAAACCTCACAAATTACCAAACAACTAAATATAAATACAACAGAATGGTTAATACGGATAGTGAGTCGACGGATGGGTGTGGAGTGAAGGATCACATTCCTGGAAAAGGGATGTTCGAGCTCCAGGTAGGAGACCGAGGGTTGAGACTGTGCGGACGGGATTGGTAATCGCCAGTCGTAGTTTAACACCAGACTCGGGAGGATCCGACTAAATAATAATAAATCAGTTATGTAAGACAAAGACTTTTAATTCCCTACCTAGCCCAAGTAAAACATAACATAACATGGCGCTGCGAACAAAGAACAAGTGTGTAGTGAAAGTGAAGTGCGGTAACTAAGTCAAAACAAATAAATCGCGAAGAGAGACAATAGTGAAAATGGCGGGAAACACATTGTCTCCACTAAATTTAAATAATGGAAATCCAGCAGAGCAGTGGGCTTTATGGTTAAATAGCTTCAATATTTACCTAATAGCCACCGAAGTGAATAAAAAGGATGAAAAAATTCAAGTTGCCCAATTGTTGCATTTCGCAGGGGCGGAAATACAGAAGATTTATGGTACCTTCCAGTTCACAGAAGCCGAAAAGGACAAATTAGAATCCGTGATCGACAAATTTAATAGCCACTTCACACCGAGAAAAAATGTTACCTTCGC
>JABXWE010006066.1:0-35204 GCA_014611495.1 Limonius californicus | reverse complement strand
TGTGAAATAAGAACAATGTGAAACTCTGATACCAAAGTTTAGTAGGGTCAAATGCATAATCCCATAACGGACACTTTAAATAAGTTTGGGAGTAAATATTAAGTAGGTTATTAGTTATTAGGAAACTAAGGGATGTGCAATCAGTTACCTTAGAACAATAGATAGTTGTGAAATAAGAACAATGTGAAACTTTGATACCAAAGTTTAGTAGGGTCAAATGCATAATCCCATAACGGATACTTTAAATAAGTTTGGGAGTAAATATTAAGTAGGTTATTAGTTATGGGAAAATAAGAGATGTGCAATAAGTAACTTTAGAACAACAGATAGATGTGAAATAAGAACAATGTAAAACTTTGCTACCAAAGATTATTAGGGTCAAATGCATAATCGCATAACGGACAGTTTACATAAGTTTGGGAGTAAATATTAAGTAGGTTATTAGTTATTAGGAAACTAAGGGATGTGCAATCAGTTACCTTAGAACAATAGATAGATGTGAAATAAGAACAATGTGAAACTTTGATACCAGAGTTATTAGGATCAAATGCATAATCGCATAACGGTCTCGGCTACATACTCAAAAACTCCTTTGGTGCGTAGCTTACTAACTACCTGGTGTTGCAGCAGTGGTGTCTTGCGGTATGCATTGCAGACATGCTAACGTTGTGCAATGCCCCGCCCGATCCCATCCTATCCCGTAAATTCCTATCCACCTTATTGGCATGGTGTGGGCCTGGCGTAATCCAGGATTGACCATCGAGTCGGCTCCATGTCAGATGATGATGATGATGATGACAATGTTAGTATCCCGGGAAACCCAATCGAAGATGGAGTGGATTCTAAACAAATAAATAATAGGCGCCACCGACTTATACATTTACTAACATCGTCCGAGGTGTAATATGGGAAGTCGGACCCTCTACATGGCTAATCACCTACCTTATTTCCGTAGTTCTTCTTATGTACACTTAGCTTATATAAATCGTCGACAATAAAAAGACAGGTTGCAACCAAATTTCGTTTAATTTGAGAATAACCCAACACACCAGTATAATAAATAAAGTCCCAATTTTACGTAGAAAAGAATTAATTAAATAAACTTCGGGCAACACTCAAACAAATGAAGGACAGTAATTGCGCTTATTTGTACATCAAAATCTTACGTAACTAACGTTCGAGAGGCCTCGCGAAGCGAAATCACGCGGACAAAACCAATTCCAGCTGAAAACTACAGAAACGCAATGTCGTCCCACTCTCGGAGTACCCTATACATAAACACGTAAAGTTGTTCCCCAATACAATAAATTAAAAGTATAATAATAATTAAAGTATATGTATGCTTAATTATTTCCCCAACATTACAAACCCCTGTTACAGTTACGTCAACGAAAATTGTTTATATAATAAAATAATACAATCATAAATTTACAAATGTTCCGTCCACAAAAATATTAGCGTGAAATAATATTAATTCATTTCCCTGTTGCAAGTGTGCTGTCTATCTCTGCAAGCAGGTGTCACGATGTTATCACCAACGCCAGCGCTTGGAGCAGTTGAGGGAAAAAAACTAGCCCAACGGACTTGACAATGCCTGCGGTCTTAGTGGACCTTATCAGCAGACTTTCCACCCAAGCGTATTTTCCAGTGGCTGGCAAACTCATCATCATCATCATCATCATCTGACATGGAGCTGACTCTAGAGTCGATCCTGGATACGCCAGGCCCACCCCATGCCAGTAGGTGGGTAGGAATTTTCGGGATAGGGTGGGACTGGCAAAAAAATGAACTCTCAGCTTGACCGGAATACTACTAGATTGGAATTACTAATTCCTGGAGTTTTGATTTCCACAACCAAGGAACCCCTCCTGTGCCGTGATGTTTCAAATCGGAAATCTATTTTCCAAATTGCGAACGATTTATTACAATAATAACACACGTTGTACGTATATGTCCGATCAACTTCAATACTCAATCGTCCTCGTTCTTCAATTTCCTAGAAAATTTTAGTCTCTCCCTCAATTTTTCGAAACTCCGCTAATATGCGCATAAATCTACCTTGTCTTCCGAAATGTAAAATGCAAAATGGGTTGCTTCCAACCAGGCGCGGAATTCGTTACAACATGTACCGCTTAAGTGAGTACGTCGAACATGTTTATAATCACCCTGTATATAAAAAAGTGCACAGAGGTGCACAGCTTACATTTTAAACAGGACCGTTTAATCAACGGAGAAGACATAGTGCCACATACTAAATTCCAGCGCATACCTGACTAGGTCACATATTTTGCATAAACGAATCCATTAACTCCAAAATTATGATGGAGTGTAAGTCAAGCAACAAAAGAGGATGAGGTAGACCTCAAAGAAGATAGCTGGACGATTTGATCGATTATCTGAAAACCCTAGAAGTCTTAATTGGGAAACAGTTATCAAAGACCAAACGCTGGAAGGAAATCCCAGATAACGCTAAAACCTACAAAGCACTGAAGAAATAAGTATGAAATAGAGGTGATTATAAATTCCTAAACTGTAAAGTTCGCAATTAAATTATTTTATGTTCGATTCGATTCATTTTTTAAACGAAATTTTTTAGACATTGAAGCATTTAAAAATAATTCAATAATATTTAAATAAAAAAAGGCACATTGCTCTTGCCGTTAAGCTGTAGGGAAAGTGCAGTTGATGTCGCAAGAGCGTACATCAACATTGTATGTATTTCATTATACTAAATACTTAATTTATTTTTAATAAATTTACAAATAAATTGGAAGATGTAGAATAATGGCGTCCTTGCATTTATTTGACTGCCACTAGCAAAGTTTATTCACGGACAGAGTCGCGATATACGAGTTTTTCATTTTTCACCTATTGAATTCCTACGGCCCAGTTGAAATAATTCGCACCAATACGTACTTTTCTTCTGTCTCCTGTTATTTATGTGTAATAATTTCTGTTTCACTTTAAAAATAATTTTTTCATAAGCAATATCACAAATGTTGCTGAAATTTAAGCCTACATAAAGATATTTTGCAACGAGAAAAGCTATTTAAAAATATACAAAAAAGAGACTTAACAAACCGGCAACTGTTACAGCGCATTTTCACGGTGCGGTGATCGGTAATATTCAGCTTGTTGCTTTATTTGCATATTGAACAGGTCTAATAATCGGCAGCAAGTTATAAAGAAAGCTCCGACCTCAAAGCTACTGAAAATCCAGGAGCATCGGTGCTGCTGCGTCGAATAATTACGAACAAACAAGACGCTGTATGGTTACACAGGGATTGTAGTGTTATTAGATTCCCTACAAGGTTTGTATTGCCTCTCTGGGATCAGGATAGGTTCAGAATTATATCGATCTTGAGTATCCACGTGTAGAAGCTGAACTAATATTTGTTTTCTCCTAACGTCGGGGATAGTCTTCGCAAACTTTACTATAATCCTTGGTAAATTACAACTGGTTTACAGCGGACGTATATGCAAAATATACTCCAACGCTGATGTTTACTGTGTGCACTAAGTTTATTTAACCATTCGTTGCTATTATGAAGACATCCTTCAGTGTTAACAAAAATGCGTGGAAATTTTCGAAAGATCTGTTTTTTTTTGGACTATCATTAATTTCATAAAACTACATGTCTGATTATTTCTTAGTGATAAACTCAGTTCCAATAATATATTGATTATTTATAAATTATAATCTACATTTTTAAGTTTATATGTCTAAATAGCAAAGTGATTTAATTTATTTTAAATTTTTTAATTGCGTTTCTCTCTTTAATTGAACAAACGCGGTTGCTTTTAGAAATAATGTAGCAGAATTTTTAAGATTATTTTGCTGTTATTGTCGCGGTATAAACAATAGAATATTCATTTATAATTGAATTTTTATCTTGTAAAGGAAACAACATAAATGGGATTTGAAGATATTCTGTACAAAATTACTTAAAATAATATCATGGCAAGTTTTCTAATAGCTCCGTTGAATAGCAACAATTCTTAAAAAGGTTTGTAAAAAAGTTTAAAGAGGTAAGAAGTGTAGAGGTACAAATGTATAAACGGCCCCTACTGAAGCATAATGGGGAAACTATGAATTATCTTAAGGAAGTAATGGAAAATGCTTCTAAAATCCCTACTTGTGATTATTATATTCCAATAAATGCATCTTTCTGTATGAACGAATTACATAATGTTAATACGGTAGTTTTAAAAGTTTTTAGGTAGCAGATATTTCCAGCACTCATAACACAAATTGTTTCAATTGGTGTGTTCTTATAACCGATGTAATGTCTATAAGTAGGCTTAGGATAATTATGTATTTGCATATTTGCATATGCAATTTTAGACATTTTTGGTAATAAATGCATATTTTAATTGTTTTGATAATTAATGCATCATTTACAGTAAATTGCGTATTTATAAAATTTTTTGTTATCAAGTACAGATTCACTTCGTCAAGCAGTCTGGATATTTCAAGAAATTTTAAATAATTTTCTAAACTCATTCATTCTGTATTTGGAATAGGTAGGTACTTTCTTAGTTGTTAAGCTTCGAAAAACCAGAATACTTGGAAATGCTAAGAGTATTACCAGGGTTTGAGTGACCCGGTTGCATTAACGGGAAAACCTGTGAAAGGTGAAAGTTTAACAATTCATCGTTTCATCAACAATCAGTTGTCTACTAGTTCCAACAGTGTGTTAACATCTTTAAGATGCCGAAAGTAAAAAAGTGTAGAGTGCTATTTTAAACCAGTCGGTGAGAAACCGTAATGATTTTACAGCAGATGGGCGTCTGTTATTTTGTAAATACTGCGAAGTTCCAAGTTACGCAGCATCTCCAAACCAAAACATGCAAGTAATAAAAATCGAAATAGGGAGGATAACCAACGGCAAGTGTTAATTTCTGCTTTACCAAGGCCTGGACCTAAACGTTCAGAATTTAATAAGGCTTTTATTTGAGCTGACATACCGTTGGCTAATTTAAAGAATGAGTTTTTTGCAATTTTTTGGTAAAGTACACGAAACAGAATATTCCAGACGAAGCGACATTAATGAAAAATATGTTTCCGAATTATAAGCAGCAATATTATACAAACTAAGAGAGAAAGTAAAGGATCGTATTTGGGTGTCTTTGGATGAAACAACCGATGCAGAACAAAGATGCGTGGCAAATTTTGTGTTTGGTATATTAGGGGTTAACCAAGGAAAAAATAAATCATATCTTCTGATTTTAAAAGTCTTGGACAAAGTGAATTATTCAACAATTGCTGCTTTTTACAACGACTCTCTACCCTTATTGTGGCCGTTAAAATTTTATATGAAAAAGTACGTGTGATTTGCAGTGATGCTGCATCTAATATGTTCAAAGCAATGCGAGGACTGCAAATTTTGCATCCAAACATTATACCTGTGACCTGTTTAGCACATGGTTTACACAGAGTAGCTGACTTAGTTTGCACTTTATTCAAACATTAACGTGCTGATACCATCTGTGAATATGATTTTTCTCAAAGCACCGAATCGTGTGCAGAAGTTTCAGGAAGTTGCGGGGGACGTTCCACTTCCGCCCGCGCCGATCATTACAAGATGGGGACTTGGATCGACGCTGCTGTGTATTACGCTGGTTTTGAAGAAAATTTCTAATGAATTCGACTCTGAAGAAACACCGGACATTGAAGAAGCACAGAGTATTCTGAGAAAAAAAGGTATTGTGTAGTTGTTTAGAATTCTTAAAGCGAGCACTAAACGGAAGCGCGGGTTCCCCCAGGCTAACGAAATAGTACTGCGATATCCGTAATAAATTCTTTAAACTACTTTCAATGCGGTGTTGTCCAGGTCAGGAGGAAATGCGTAAATACGTTTTAAATGTTCGGGATTAACTAAAGGCAGGATTACACTAAACGAAAGCGCGGGTTCCCCCAGGCTAACTCAGTGTTGAACGGAGATCAATTAAGGGATACACTGTCCAAAACGCGGGTCGCCCCAGGTTAAGTCAGTGTTGAACGGAAAGCAGTTACTGGATTCCACTGTCAAAGCGCGGGTCGGCCCAGGCTAATTCAGTGTTGACTGGATTTGTAGGATTTTCAGGTATGCGGGGAACTGGGTTTAGTTAAAGGATTCGGTTTAGGTGACTGGACTGGCTTTTAGAGTGGTCTTGGAGCTGGACTTCCTCTCCGTACTTTGCTTAGAAGATCTGGTTTCTGGGCTGGACTTCCTTCTCCGGTCTTCGACTCGGAAGTTTCGGGTTCTGGACTGGTTTCTAAGCTGGACTTCCTTCTCCGGTCTTCGGCTCCGAAGATCCTGATTTTCCTCGAAAAATTGCTTTCATATCGCTTGTCCGGCTGTTCTCACTCGTTTTGGCGTCGTGTCGGGCCGGTAGGGAGTGGGATGGCTCATCGGTTTGCGACTACCAGCTACACCAGCACCTTTCCGGTGAAACAATAACGCGGGCAGTTTCTAAATAAATTTAAAAACGCATTCTGGCCGGAAACTTCGTTACAAAACATTGTAGGGGGCAGAACGATACCAATGTCGAAGGCAAATACTTAATCATCTTCGTTTTGCGTATGATATTGTTTTTTTGAGTAACGGTGTAGCGGAACTCGAAAACATGCTAGGTGAACTAGGAGAACTTTCAAAAAAAGTACCCTTAGAGATGAATCTCCAGAAATCAAAGATCATGAATCCAAACAATATTCAGGCCAGAACTAACAATAATACTCTGGAACTGTTGGGAACATATACCTGGAAACAAATACTTGGGAAACATATACATGGACCAAAATATTAGACTAGGAAAAGAGAACCAGAAGAATCAGTTTAACCTAGGAGGCATTCCGCAACCTACGACACGTTCCAAGATCCAAAAGTCCCTGTTAAATCTCAAACGAAAAATCTATCACACGTGCGTATTACCAAGTGTGACGTACGGAGTCGAAACTGTAGTTGCAACAAAATGCAGAGCGGGCGGCCTCTGAATGAGCAATGCAGCGTTTGATGTTAGGGATCAGTTTAAGAAACATGATATCAGAAGAAGAGCTCGAGTTGTTGTGTGGAACGTATGGTAAGAACCAAGTGGCACTGGGCAGGTCACGTTGCTAGAGACGACATTAAATGGACAGAATCAGTCAGGGAATAGAGACCAGGAGAGACAAATCGCAGTGTGCGCTGGCTTCAGGCAGCGTGGCGGGATGATATCCAACGCCGAGCTGGTAAGAACTGGATGCAATTTACCTAACACAGACAGACATGGAGAAATAAGAACAGGCCTATGTTAGAGAGTGGACGTTCATGACCTGAAGAAGTAGAAGTAAATTTTATAAACTGCATAACCCACAAATTTAGTCATACAACATCTTATAAGGTGAAAGTTTCTTTGCTGAGTTGCTTCCTATTACAACCAACAAATAAAGGAACAAGATGTTTGAATAGCTTCTGTACCACTAAGAATTTTTTACTTAATTTGTGTTGTATCTACAAATATCAAGATTGAAGTCGCTGTTGATTCTTATTGTACAAAACTCCCCCATCAATATAAATATAAATTGTTAGTGGAACACGTTCCATTTACCTTCAAAACCTCATTTAAGAACTGTGTAGTATTACTCGCAAAGAAGTAGAGTAAAGTACAAAGAATAGTCGATAACCGTAATGGCGGAAGAATTGTATACAATTTAATACGAACAATGGTACAAATAATAGCCGAAGAAGTTTTTTCTCACTGCTTCATAGACAGCGAACTGCACTCTGACGAGGAAATATTTACTTTTATTTTCCTGTAAGACTTTGCAACCTTAGAAGTAACTTTTCTCGCGTAACTTGGGAAATTTTACTAATGCAAATTGAAACGGCTGCAAACTGAAAGCGTAAAAAAGCGAAAATGGATTATAGTGTTTCGGGCTTGCTGTTTTTATTTCTTTGTTTCCATTTCTGAAAAGTTTGCGCCGTGTAAAAGCTTTCCTTTTATAATCACTTCATAAAATATTAAAAGGGGAAATTTAAAAATGGCTTAGAGCTCTTTGTCTCGGTGTTTACGAAAAAACCAACAGCGCTATTGGCATTTAAGTATTTAAAAATAAATTGTGGGGCAATCTAGGACTGCAAACGATAATACATGTTAAATTCCTCGGCAGAGAACTCTCGGTTAATTAAATAAACTTTTATTTCGTAGCGTGCATGCTTTTAGTCAATATATCAAGCACCGTTTACGCCGGGTTTAGAAAAGCTGTCAAGAGGGAAGCCTGCATCATCTTAAAAGCTTCGGGGTATGCTAATTTAAATATCAGTATGCATGAATCTAAAACGCTTAAAAATTCCCAGATTTTCTCATATTCAGAGCTTTGGCTTTGATCACTGACAAGGAAAACAACTTCTTTTCCAAACTTAAATACAGAAAAAGCGGATAAACCGAAATTGAATTTATTATATCTTATAATTTATCCGATGGAATGGAATTTGAGTTTAGAAATTAACCGTACAGAGAAACACAATATCAACGAATAGCAAACAATTATTGCAATCTGTCTGTTAGCGTATCGATTCATATGATAAGAAATAACGAGACAATAAAAAAAAACAATCCGAAGGAACGCAGAGCATGAAAATCGAAAGAAACCTTACCTAAATCACGAGAAATTGTAACCAGGTCGAGTAGCTCGCAGTACATCAAGTGAGCTCTTCTAAAAGGCCGCACCGCACTTTTTTGACAATAAGTAAAAAATTCCCCAGAGAAATATCACGAATCATGTTCAAAAAGCATTTTTCTAGATAAACCATCAGCAAAAGAGTTACACCTAAAGTTTGAACTAACGGAATAAAATTAGAAGTTTATATAGGAGAGCTGAGTTTTAAATTAAATTCATCATTCTAAATCAGTTAAGGTAAACTTTGTTTTAGACACCGCAAAATTTAATTTTTGAATCTTGAATATAATTAAAATGGAAAACACTGTTTGAGAAGATTTCTATTTCCAGAGCAAACACGCGAACGGTTACTGACACGCGTGTTGTTTTAAGAGTAATTCCAATTATCACACATTGAAAAATTCAGTGTTAAATTTAAAATGTTCGTGTTTAATACAGCTGTGTACTTTTACATTTAGTTTTTATTTTGTTAGTTGTTTGAATGATTTAAACGTTTTATAGATGGACTTAGGGATGTTCAGGATAGAACCAGGTGTTCGTTAATATCTCTAAATGCATATTCGGTTCCAGATTCCGAGAAATTGTGGTAAAAGATTGACAAATTACCCTTCCACTGATGGCGGAAAACATCAATAAGAAAACGATTCGGCAACTTCTACATGAAGATTTGTGAAAGTGGAACATCTATGGAAAGTTCGGCCCGCGCTGTTTTGTGGATGCGGAGAAAGAGAGAAACGCAGGTTTTAGTCAAATTTGTTGCGACAAACTAATTTTCTTCTCTTGTTACTAGGGATGTGCTATGGGTGTTTGAGTAGGATATTGAGACGAAACGTTAGATCATGCAGTGTACTGGAAAATTTTCACCAAAATCCAGAGTCAATAGCAAACATACTGCGATCCATCAAGAATATTTGCCTGAAGGACAAACAAATAGTGGATTCTACGTTATAGTGGTGAACAGATTATTTCAGCGCATTTCTCGAGTTCGACCGTTCTTGTTGCATGAGCATGTACCTGCTTATTCTGCACTGATTGTTAAGTCATTTCTTATGAAACATGGCGTTGGTGGTTGTATTCACTCGATTTGACAGCAGCAGGCTATTCTCTCTTTCCTAAAGTGAAAACTGTTCTCAAGACGAAACGATTTTGAGAGTAGAAGATATTTAAAAAATGTAACCGCCGAATAGAAAGAAGATTGTTCAGACGCTTTTGCTGACTCTTAAGCACGTTGGAACAAGTGAATTAAAGTAAATAGAGAATACTTTGAATTTATATTAAATATTCTTTGTGTTACTTTTATTGGGTTTCTTTTTATTGTGCCAGTTGGAGAATTAAATTTAAACTTTTTATGCTACGACAATAGGGTCTACTGAAATTAATCGTCAAAGGGGAAGTAGAAGGTAAATACCCAAAAGAATTTCCTTTTTTAAAATATACGAACAAAATAACAGAAAATACAGGATACAGATTTTATAAATAAATGGCATGATATTAACAGGGAGCAATGGAGGGATGCAATAAAGCAGTTGGGAGACTAAAACCTGAAGAGGAGGTTCTGTTTATTGTTCTTTCTTCTCTATATTTTAATACCGTATTATCAGCTATCTTGAGCTTTTTACAGTTTTCCTTCGATTGTTTTTGTGCTACTTTTTGAATACAGATTTATATTCATCTATTTAGTGTCTTGGTCGTTATGTGTAAGTTTCTTTAATACGGGTATAATGTGTTTGCTACAAAGCAGCGGTAGGAATAGGTGTCGCTGCCTGTATACACTCTTATATCTAGTAAAAGATAGTTATTTTTTGATTAGCTATTACAGGGCTGATTAGAGCTCTAAGATCTCGTGTAGCTAAATTATACTTGTGTATCTGCTTCTTTCGGAAATAGGTGTTTGCAGTTGGTTGAAGCGAGCAAATACGTACAATTTGGAGAAAGTACAAGAGATCGGTAGAGGACAGAAGAAATTAATGTATGAAGAAATTAAGCGAGTTTGAATGAAAGATAGTGAAAGCGGTTGTAATTGATAAGACTGCTGATATTGGAGATGCCGCAGGGGAATAAAATTAATCAGAATTTTAGTTCATGACACGACATATTTTTTTTTCTTCCTCACCCCGTTTGGTCTACTCTTGGGCATGGTCTCCTTTTGTCGTTTCCATTCCATTCTGTCCTGGGCAGTTTGATACCACCACTCCCTGACTATTCTTTAATATCATCTCACCATCTACGTGGCGAATGGCCTGCATCTCTTTTGTAGTTCTACAGTGAAGAGGTGCAGCTCTACAGGATGGAGACAGTAAATGAGGAATTGGATAGAATAAATGGTACATAACATTAATGAATGGTAATAGTAAATTTCATTAGCATGTGAGGTAATAAAAAATTCTGTAGTAGGTAACCATGTAAAAATAAGGTTTAAGGGAGGGGGAATAGAAATACTGTGACTGGAAATGTTGCAGAAGGACAAAGTAAAAGAGAATATATAGCACTTAAGATGAAACAACAGATATAGTACATGAGAAGAGAATGGAAGTGAATAAAATACATTATAATGAATAAGAGCAAAGGAAGATGGTTTAGAGAGGATAAGGACAGATGGAAAATGGTGATGTTAAAATGAAACAAAAATAGATGATGCTAAAATTAAAGCAAGTCTCAGAAGTCAGTAGAGGGTTAAAGAAATCAAATGGTTATAACTGTAAAGAAAGTTGGAGTAGGAGAGAGTAGAAGAGGTTACAGTGGGTAAGAGAAAAGGTAGAGGGGTTAAAAAGGGAGAGCGTAGAGTTGTTGAAACTGAACAGGTTACATTTTGAGAGAGAAAGTAAATGAGGTTTCAGTGGGTAAGAATTTAAAATGGTGGTTTATACTGGGCGAAGAGAGATGGAAAACAGTAGCAAAAGTTTGAATCGGAGGAGCTCTATGGTATTCAAGGAAAAAGGCTAAGGGAGGGAGATAGTTTAAGACGGAACAGTTGCAGATTGTAAAAAATACCAGAGTAAAAGAATCTGTTAGAAACTAGAGATGCTTAGAATAGTGGAGAATGACAAAGTGTTATAGAGAAAAAATTTAAATTTAATAATTAAGTAAATAATAGACATAGGAAAAACACATGATTTTAGCTGAAATTTTAATATTTTTGCTTTAGCTTTTTTATCTAACGGAGAAAAACTATTTTTTTTAAATTTATAACTTTGACGTTCCTTTCCCAAAATATATCGAAATTAACATTGTTGACGACCAAGAATAACGTAATTTGAAATGCGTTAAATGCAAGCGTTCTGAGAGGCCAATCGGTCACGCAACAAAGGCAAAAACAGAGTTGGTTAATTTCTCGTGGTATTTTTCAACACCACAATACGTATTTCGTGTGGTAAATTATACATATATTCATGAATTCATGATAATGGCATGTAAACTATGAAGCGCAAATTTAGTTTCTTTTCAGGTTGTTAAAAAATATCAACAAAAAACATAGAAGAAAATTCATGGCTAGATTCTTTAAATATTAAAAGTTATTTAAGTTTCGTTCTAATCGGGGCCGCTTGACTATTCAGCAACTTCAAATTGGAAAAGTTCACAGGATCGATTACAAGATAGCAGTTTAGTAGTTTAATCTTAAAAAGGCATCGGTTCAAGAATAACAATTCATCTAACAATAAATGTCATGTTTCATTCCTATTATACACTGCTGAGACATAAAAATGGGACGTCGTAGCACAAAGGGTGTATTACATCGATATGAAAAGATGTTTTTATCCATTTTTCACATCTTGTAGGACGACAATTTCAGAATGACGCGCACCTGTGAGAATATATTAGCCGTTATAACATTTTTCAATAGGGATGAATAATAATGCGTCTCAACCAACAGCCGAATTCTTGGAAGAAGAATAAGAGAAACGTGGAGACTCTCCCCGTGCCCTAATTGAGCACAAAATAAGAAAAGTTTCCACAAATAAATAATATGTAGGAAGATTTAGGAATTTTCTTGTCTTGTCAATTTTTTAGCCTCAACTTTACCTTAGTTTCGTAAAGTTTCCAAGGGCGGAGTTTCCAGTAGAAGGAAATCCTGAAATAAATATGTTCGTTATTGATCGCAGATGGCTGATTATTATTGTGAGCTGAATTGATACATTTTAAACTGACATAATAATGACGATATCTACGACATGGAATATAAATTTGTTAAACATGCGTGAGCAAGTGATATGACAAGAAAATTGAATAAAATTTGAAACAGACGGCAATTTTGTTGAAATATTCATTTTTCATATTTTCGTTTAAACGTTCTAGGTTGGTATTTGGTCTATGTTTTTGCATTTAATAAGAAGTTCGAAAATGGTAGTCGCCCCCGAAATCCGTTTGAGTTTCAACGGGAATTCTAGTTTAAAATGCCGAACAATGATTACATATTTAAAGCCTCTTGTACAGCAATAACTAATCAATGTTCAATTGCAACAATAATTTAAATAAGTTTTATTGTGCATATTAGCTTTATCGCAGTTGCAAAGTTATGTTTGCAGAAATATGCGGTTGCACAATATTAATATGTAGTTTCGTGTGATTTCATGAACATGAAACGTCAAACTTGACTAACAAATGGTGGAGGCGCAAAGCAAGTCATTCGGGAGTTAATTGCCAGTTTGAGGGGACCCATTTTGAGTCTATTACTTATTTATATAATGCCACGATCATGTTTAAGCTAGCAATTACATATTAAAGCAAAACTGCGTATGATGCATATCAAATATTAATTGACCTAGTGTTTTCTGTTTTTATTTATCTTAACAGTACGTACAAAACAAATTATTATTTAATATGTAAATATATATTGTAGTAAGAACGTTAATAAAAACACATACATGTGTTTATCATTGTAAGCTCAATTTATCCGTCTTTATTTCACAGTTTTAACCCGAATGTTTAAATGATATCACGTGGGTAGTTAGATTTATGCTCAACATTTTTTGTACAAATTTTGTTTAATTTATTATTATTATCCATCGACGTCATGGTCATTACCGTCAACTATAAAAACATTGGAAATAATAAATTACTTATATACATCGGTTTTAAATTTTATGGTAGAGTTTGAAAACCTTCTAAGTATTTCAGTAGATTACTATGCTGGTGTTTAATGAGGGCTCAGTTATAATACGTTCTACTGAATTTACCATTTGACATGTTTGACATATTTTTAGTGAGGCTTTTTAGAATAGATGGCTATGTGTCATGTCATGTATATCCTATTAGTATTCTTGAAATTACGACTTTATCTTTTCTTGACATTGTGGTTTTTGGTATTGGTTTGATATTTGATTTGATTTTCCTTAATTTGTTGTTGAATGAGTTGAACCACTTTTCTTGCCATTTCTCCCGGATCTTCTTTTTGACAGCGTTTTTGTAATCATGTCGAGGAATCGGTCATAGGTTCTGTTCTGGTCATTTTTGCTGCCACGTCCGCCTGTTTATTTCCAATATTCGAAAGTATCCATACGAATTGAAGTTCCTTTTGCGATTTTTGTATCTTATGGAGCTGCACTTGTATTTCCTTAGATAAGGAATTTTGTTGAAATAGTTTGCATATATTTCGAAAGAGCTGCGAGAGTCTGTGCAAATCATGTATTTGGTAGCGCTAGATCGTTAGATGTATATTAAAGTTTGGAAAATGGCAAACAGCTCTCCAGTATTATCATGTTTGAGAGGTGAGATGCCATGGTTGTTCGGTCAGTTGTAAACGCTGCAGCAGTTCCCTGTTCAATTTTTGAGCCGTCAGCGTACATTTTGGCATGGGTTCCATACTTGTCGCACAGTTCTTTAAATAACTGCTTGTACTGAACGGGGTTAGTGGTTGCTTTCCCAAATTGTGTGAGCTTTAAGCCAAGGGATGTTCGGGTATATAGTGTTTGAATTGTAGTTTATGTAAGTGGTAAATTTAATTTAAAAAGTTGATGGGAAGAATGCCTTTGCTTTTACTTGGTTCCGTAGGTGGTAGGGGAAATATGTGTTTGAAAGTGGGATGGGTAGATCGGTTGTAATTGCTTTCTCATATTTGGCGTATCAGATTCAGATTCATTAATGATTTGGCTCTTCTGCCTCTTGAGGCGAGTAGTTTTCGGTCCTGGATATAATTTGACTGGTAGAGAATTTGCAAGGGTTTGCATTTTATATACGTCTTTTTTGCTGGT
This sequence comes from Limonius californicus, assembly GCA_014611495.1. Classification (NCBI taxonomy): domain Eukaryota; kingdom Metazoa; phylum Arthropoda; class Insecta; order Coleoptera; family Elateridae; genus Limonius; species Limonius californicus. The sequence goes on along the minus strand of JABXWE010006066.1, from coordinate 20,375 downwards.
TATTGTATAGTTGATTGCGTGGATATTTTCGAAGAAAGTTTATTTTGGGTTGCAAGCTGTTGTAGGCCAAGGGAGTGTAATCGGTCATTAAGGGGAGCAGCAGATGTGATGTGAAATTGAATTTAAGTTTGGATAGGGCATTGATTTTCCGTTTGTTCTTTTTTTTCGGCATTTATAGGACGACATACCGTCAGTTGATAGTAATATGCATTATTGGGTGTTTTCACACGTGATTAAGAACGATTTTGGAATATTTATATTGTTATTTGGGCTGATATAGATCTGTCTACAGAAGTATGTGGCTACATTCTTCTTCTTGAATGCCAGCTTTAAGAAAGGTCATAGGTTCTTTGAGTATACTTCCCATTATGTTGTTAGGTATAGCGGGGCAAATGTTTGACAGAAAAATTTATTGCGCTGGTGTATTTCATCTGCGGACTTGAAGAACAGTTTCATTTATTGTTATGGATCCATAGGTTAAAAGGTGGGGCATGTTGTATTTTTGTATAGCGCTACGTGCGCTGATCTGAGGTAAGCGGGGTGGAATGGCAACCATTGGGTTGCTTCGGCAACTCCATGATTGGACTAGGCCATTGTACAATTTGGCGATTTGGCGCTACGTGCGCTGATCTGAGGTAAGTGGGGTGGGATGGCAATGACTGGGTTGCTTCGGCAACTTCATGATTGGACTAGGCCATTGTACAATTTGGCGATTTGGCGCTACGTGCGCTGATCTGAGGTAAGTGGGGTGGGATGACAATGACTGGGTTGCTTCGGCAACTTCATGATTGGACTAGGCCATTGTACAATTTGGCGATTTGGCGCTACGTGCGCTGATCTGAGGTAAGCGGGCTGGGACGGCAATCATTGGGTTGGTTCGGCAACTCTATGATTGGACTAGGCCATTGTACAATTTGGCGATTTGCTACACCCTGTTATTTCCAAATCGTGTAAAAATAAGCCGTGTAAAAATAGGTTTGAGTGTATACCAAAGAAGTGGGTTGAAAATAGATTGAGAGCGATAAAGTAATAGAGAACTAACATAAAGAAAAAAATGTTCAGAAAAAATAAATCTATAGGGTGTAGAGAGATATGCGTTACCCGAAAAATATTTAGAAAGGCAAGAGAAGCATTCCCGACTTTCTGCAAATGGAAAAAGCTGAAACACGAGGAGAAGAAAATGAACGAAGAGAAACATACACAGATATAGGTGAGAAAGGAACGTGAGCTGATAAATGTCATAGATAGGTAACAGAAATACAGGGAAACTGAGGAGAAACAATTAATTCAGAGGACGTAGGCAAAGGTATGTTTTTAAGCGAATATTTTAGAGAAGTAGAAGAAAGCGTTGAGTAAACTTAATAAACCGGTAAGAGGAAGAAATAAACATATACGTTCTAGGAGATAGGAGACGAGATATAAAAGGTAGGCGAAAAAAAGAGAAAGTGAAATAGTTGAGGGAGTGGATGTAGTGTGGGCGAGACGAGAAAAATAGCGGGAGGAGGGTGTTAGAGAGAGAAAGAGAGAGATACATGAAAGCGCGAGCGGGAAATGCAAGGTGATGGCAAAAGAGTGTGTTTTAAGTGGGCTTATAAAAGATATAAGGAAACAGGGAATACAGAAATATGAACATGGAGAAATAAAAAACAATCATTTAATTGTTAAATATTGTTGCAAATCCACTGAAAAGATTGTTCAAAATGCACAACAATGACATATTTAAGAAAGTACTTCCATATCGGTTATTAGCCATGAAAAGTGTTATTAATTACACTTTTTTTAATAAATCATTTTCTGACAGTGTAGTACAAATGCGATGAACTGTTAATTAAACTATTTATTATTATAAATTAAAGCAGAAAGATTTCTTTGAATTACAAATAAATATCAGGCAAAATGTTGAGCTACAAGAAAAATATTCTTTGATACCAACTAAAACAGCGTTGAATTGTAAGCGAATTAATATTTTAGAGCGAATATATTTTTTAACCTTTGTGATAAAATAATTAGTGATATATCTAAGATGAACGAGTTTACTAGGATATAAGACCCTAATTTCAATTTACTCTAGGATGTGATGAAGAAGACTGTATGAATGATATGGCGGATATCAAACAAAGACAATGATTTATGTGGTCACAAACTCAAAGTCGATTTAGAACAATCAGATATTTTAACAAAGAATAAAGTTTAGTAACGGTTCCGGGAAATGAATTTATATGTCATCAAAGCTTTTTCGTTCGACTGTTGGGCACGAGCTACATCTCTGCTAGATAGATTACACCACAAGATTTTTTGTAGACTGTGTAAAATACTTGGGTGAACCCAAACCCGTAATTGACGTTCTGCCCATAAAGCGAGAGCTCTGCCAACTGAGTTACTACCACACGAATATTATACAGTGTGTCGCATTTAAGATGAAGACACCCCCATATTTTCGCTATTTGAAGGAATACAGATTTGAATTTTTGCACAGTCGTACAGGCTGATGCCTCACATTTTTTAAGATACTCAACTAAAATCTGAACTTTAAACTCAGCCTACTACGAATTCACAAACAGGGTCAATTCTCGATATTTTGCTTCGCGTTAGAGATATCGAAAAAAATTATTAGAAAAAGTTGTTCAGAATATTATTTTAACCGCATATACCAAGTTTCATGACAAAATTCACATTTTTAATTTTTTCATTATTTTGGTCTATACATAAAATAATTAAAGTTTATTTTTTAAATTGATATTTAGTGTGCCATGGAAAGTAAAAACTTGACACATTGTCAATTTAATAGTGTCATGTATTCAAATATTTCAGTAAAATAAATAAATAGCGTATAAACTTGTAATTATTTTGTGTTTAGACCAAAATAATGAAAAAATTAAAAATGTGAATTTTGTCATGAAACTCGGTATATGGGGTTAGAATAATATTCTGAACAACTTTTTCTAATAATTTTTTTCGATATCTCTAACGCGAAGCAAGATATCGAGAATTGACCCTGTTTGTGAATTCGTAGTAGGCTGAGTTTAAAGTTCAGATTTCAGCTGAGTATCTTAAAAAATGTGAGGCATCAACCTGTACGACTGTGCAAAAATTGAAATCTGTATTCCTTCAAATAGCGAAAATATGGGGGTGTCTTCATCTTAAATGCGACACACTGTATAAGTACACAGAATTATGTCGACATCTCCGTTCAAAATATATTGAGATTGTTATTGGGTTTGTTAATGAGTATCGCCGCAGGGTAAGTTTTTTTCTATGTTATAATTGGTGAATCAGAATAAAAAATACATTTTATCTATTTTGTCTATTCCCTTCTTTTTTAATTGCTGCATCTTCATTCATTTTTTCAGAAAATAATTTAAAAATCTGGTCTCAGTATTCGATACGCACACAGTAACATCATTTTCAAGTTCGAGGCGATTTCACACTTGTCAAGACGATATTTTTCGAAAGCCATCTTAATTCGGTGTGATAAAGAAGATTTGCGCATAAAGAACCCATATCTTCCCAACTTTTTCAAAAAAATAAGAGTCTGCAATGCTTTTCGTTTGATGGGATTTGCAACTTAATGACATTTTTCAAGATTTTGATGCAAGAGCTTCTCGATGCAAAAAGCAGTGTATCCATGTAGTATTTAGCATTATCTCTTTCAATCCGACAATAAGACCAGATCAATGTCCTGTAGTAACCTTGGGGCCATCGGTGCATATAGGAACGCATTTTGCTCATTCAATCTCATACTTGTTAGTAATTTGCATGAAAGTGTCGATTAAACCTTTTCCGGTGGTATTGACTTCTATTGGAAATAACTTTTGTAACATCATATCCAGTATTCTATCTGTAATGAGACTCTAAGAAGAAGAATGAGACGTACGTGCACTTCTTAATATTTGTAACAACTTGTGTTCGAATATCTTGCATGTGGCTTACTGGTTTTTGCAATGCGAAATGCAACTCGATAACTTGTTTTTTCATTAGTAGTGGTTGCTGATGTAAAAGTGGTTTGCTCTTTGTGGAGGAAGTTTAGCTTTCTTTCAAGGAACTCCAGTCTTTTCTTTTTTGTCTGGATGTTTGGTATTTAAATGTCGAAATAGCTTTGATGGCTTCATACTGTCTTTTGACAACACTTCTCGACAAGGTACGTACTGGGGTTTCTGGGAATAATCAGTAAACCATGTGTATTCATCACTGTACAATTTATTTTTCTTTGTATTTTTGCCATTGCCAGACGCGCAAGGTTCTAATGACTGTTTTAAAAATTTTTACATCTTTAACAAAACGAGTATAGCTCGCACTTAAGATTAAATATTTGTCATAGATTTATTGCACTCAGTACAGTCAGCACTATAGCACTCAATTTTGAAACAATGAATAATCTTATTGCGGTTCGCTGCTTATATGAAGCAAAACTGATTATCCAGATTATTCCAGTGCCTTGTAGCATCCTCCCGGATATGGTGGAAATTTCCGGAAATACAGAAAACAAATAAATACAAATACAAAAAATACGCTACTTGGTAATAGATGGCGTCAGTTCGCCGTTTAGCCGCTGAATCTGAATGAAGTTGAGTACTACAAGACGGGAGTCGCGAGTAAAATTTTGGCTAAGTGGATCGTGCTTTAAAAAAGTTTGGGAATTATTGCCATAGACAATATTTTGGGCGTCGCATGGGTTGGTCTCATTGAAAAATAGCTGTTGGATACGTTTTAAATCAGACTTACATTTCAGAAATAACATTTGAAACAGATGTTTATTTAACATTAAACGTTAATTTAATATATTTATGAACATTTCTGTGAGTTTTATATTCTCCAATTTATTTGTTTATGGCAAGAGGACTGTTACGTAAAGTTTGTAGAATAATTACATACAAAAAACCTCCGGTTTAATCAAAAAAGATTTTAATTAAACTCAAATTATCGTTAAACTGGGTATATTATGAGTATTAGTTTAGAACACCAATTATTTTATTTTTCTAGAGAAACTGGAATCTGAACTAGACCATCGTAAAAAATATAACATATTTACTTATATAAAAATAATTTCCATACTATGATGTTTTAGGTAAATTTTCAGAAGACAACCTAAAAGGGAATTAATAAAGTACTATTTAAGGATACAGCCAATTACGCATTCGACAGAATTAAATTGCAATTAAATTAGAATAAGGCACTCAATTAAATTATTATATCAGAAAACCGTCATGTAAGATTATTTACAATTTCTTTTGTAATTTTCAGGAGATTATAAACACACTAAGATTAAAGTGGTTATCCTTTGTGGACTACATTATTCTAAATATCGTCTTACAAAATTGATTTTTTTACACCTTATATTTGAAATTATAAACGTCATTGTACCTACATGCCCAAACTATCTACGGCAAAGCAGCGTCCCCAACGAATACGCATAACCTAATATCGGCTGGAATTTAGGATAAAAATTGCAACATAAATCACGAACCGGAATTTTTGTTGCAGCTCTCGAGGCTCGGTCAATTATTCAGGATCTAAATATCGTCTAATTTTGTTCAGTCAATGGTCCTTGGTCATTGTTTTCAGCCCATGAAACTTTCATTGCCGTGACCTAATAGCTTAATCAATACAGTTAGGTCATGACTGTTCGAATTTACTAATATTTGTCTTTTATAACAAGAAGACTACCCACATAAAACACTATCGCCACTCAGCACATTGTGTATACTCGATCGTCCTGTTGGTGTGGATATAATGAATTCGTGTGCCAGTCACGTAATCGATTTGGTCTTGAAGAAATTATTGTATCATGAAGGCGAGACAATTTATCATGCGAGTTAGTTCAGCCATTAAACAATCACATAGTGTGGTTCATATAAGATCTTTTCGTATTTTTTTTTAGATTGTTAGGAATCAAAATCGGTTGCGAGTGCTTGATGTGTTACATGAAAAACGTGGAAATAGAGTTAGCTTTAGTTGTAACAATGACCAATTTCAGACGTGTGCTGTAAAGGGAAACACGAAGAGAGGTCGAGGGTCGAACGTCTGATTGGACCCACAGGAAGAGACAATTGCCTGTATGAGCTTCATTGCAGACCATTATACCATTTAAATCAACGCGACCCTTCGCTTTCTCGTAGTACTGATGTCTATGACGTAGCCCTAAAGGAAATGTCAAGTACTTTTATTCGATCATGACGCAAAAAGCCGCGCAACCGAAAACAAATCGTCACTGCTAACCGTTTTTATAATGATCAATTTACTGTGGCCAGGCTTGTGTTGGTTAGAATTATTCGTGAAGGTTCTCGAATTCTTAAAACTTTGATATTTCCCATAGAAAGTTGTGTGAATGGTTTAGAAGTATGATAGGGTAAATAAACGAGCAGAAAATTCAACACACATAAAAATGGAAGGTACAACAAATTTACGAAAGTTTGATTGCTCTTCTACATTTCAATCAATTTATACAAAAGGATTTCTCCTAATAGTTTCCAAAGATTTTCTATTTCGGCTACTATAGTTTGAATTCATGGAAAAGATATTTTGCTTGTAAAAAATGTACAGGGTATTCCATGAATATACCGACAAACTTTGAGGGGTGGTAAGGGACATGAAAACAAACATTTTTTGCTTGATAAACATATGTCCGAAAACGCTTCGTTTTCGACATACTTTGTTATAAAAATCGTTTTTTTTTATTGATTTTTATTAAGTTTATTGCATTGTAATGAAATTATAGTTTACAATAATTGTTCAAAATGTTGACCATTTGCTTCAATGCAAAGATTGCACCGCCGGATCATTGACTCGCGCACCCTGAGGAAGATTCCAGCGATAGCTTCTACTTGTGCACAAGCGGCCATTATTTTTCCTCATTACGAATGGGTGTCTCGTAGACTAAAGATTTCAGATAACCCCAAAGGAAGAAATCAAGGGGGTTTTAACCGGGGGAACGCGCGGGCCAGTCCACGGGACCTCCTCTTCCAAATCGTTGGTCCAGATACTGGCGCACGTTCAAACCAAAGTGTGGAGGTGCTCCATCATGCTGAAACCACATGTTGGCCCTAATGTCTAAGGGGACATTTTCTAATAATCCCGGTCCAACATTTTACAGAAAATGTCGATAAAAGTTTGCGTTTAAGCAACCAGGCAGCATGTAAACTATTAAACTATGTTCAAAAATACCAGCCCACATGTTTACAGAAAATTTTTGCTGGTGTCTGTTAGAGACCATGGCATGTGGATTTTCATCATCCCAAATGTGGCTGTTTCTACTATTAAAATAACCATTGTGCGGGAAACATGTCTCATCAAAAAACAATATTTTTCTCCCGAAGTGAGGTTCTACTAAGGTGCGACTCAAAAACCATTGGCAAAAAGCTAATCGATGTGGATAGTCTTCATGTTTTACACCTTGCACTGCTTGTAAATGGTAGGGAAACAGGAGCTCTTCATGCAAGACACGCCATACCGTCGTACTGGAGGAGTCCATATTGTGTGCAATTGCGCGAACACTTGTAGATGGATTGTCCTCCAATCGTTGTAAAACTTCTTCTTCAAACTCTACTGCACGGGCTATTCTTGGACGACCAGCACCACCGGCACGCAAGCGTGCAGCTTCTCTACCACTACAATTTGCTGCACCATTAGCAAGGTGCATATCGGCAGGTTCTTCAAATGAGTAACGCATTTTAAATAAAAATTTTGAATGTCAACACAAGTTTTATCACAATAAACTACTCAACAGGATTAAGTTTTAAACTCAAGTAATCACTATCACAATGACAAATTAATTTATCACAATGACATGTCCATCGATAATTGTTATTGACGGTAACTGGATTAAATGAATAAATTTACCTACTACATAATTATTTATTCTATGGTTCAAATTTTTGGATTGGAAGAGGAGGTCCCGTGGCCTGGCCTGCGCGTTCTCCCGAATTAAACCCCTTGATTTCTTCCTTTGTGGTTAGAATGCAATAAACTTAATAAAGATTAATAAAAAAAACGATTTTTATAACATATTTCAACACCCAGCATCTCGAAAACGAAGCGTTGTCGGACATATGTTTATGAAGCAAGAAATGTTTGTTTTCATGTCCCCTACCACCCCTAAAAGTTTGTCGGTATATTTATGGAACACTCGGTATAACGAAAAAATTGTGTAAGGTTTTACATTGGGACGAGATTGCAGATTATATAGGTATATCATACTATGCACTGTATAGAAAAATTTGAAAAACTGTAACAGTTGCCAATGGATTCAAACATGTTATTTTTATTTTATATATCCGTAGCATTAAGCCACAGTACGATTTTTCCCACGCCGTTAGTCATTTAAGTAGACTTTTTTTTATTCATTTTTGGAAACTGTATGTTAAGATTTACTCCAATAAACAAGGAACAACAAACTATCGTGTTTGTGGTGAAGTAGTCATGGCAGTTGTAGATTTACTGTTTATACTTTTTAGTATTGAGAGATGACTAATTTGAATCTTACGAGGGGATATTGATAAGTACTTAGCCTACCATATAAAACCCCACAATATTTGAAAACAAAATATTATTTATTCAACATAATCTCCGTTAAGACATATATTTAGCAGAACGTTAATAAAATAATTCTAATCCATTTAAAAAAAAATCTTTGTCTTGGTCTGCAAACCACTCCTCAACGACACATATTCCTTCGTCATTTGTCGAAAATCTTTTACCTTTCAAATGATTTTTTTATCTTTGGGAACAAATAATAGTCTGACGGTGCTAAATCCGGAGAATAGGGCGGCTGGTCAACCAATTCAAAATCAGTTTCATCAATGTTTTGTAGTGCAATCAGCGACTTGTGAGCAGGAGCGTTTTCTTGCAAAAAGAGCACACCTCTGGCAAGTTTTCCGCGGCGTTTTTCCACAATTTTCTTACGAATTATACCATCTGTGTTCCAGAGAACTAAAGCAAGAATCTTGCCAGCCGATTCTTGAACACGGAATTTTTAGGGTCGTGGAGCACCAACACGCTTCCACTATTTGCATTGCTCTTTAGTCTCTGGGTCATAGTGATGGATCCACGTTTCGTCTATAGTAATAAGCCAATTCAAAAAGTTTGAGGAATCTTCTGCGAAACGGCGACAGATTTCCTTTAACGTTGTCAATCGAACGCGCTTCTGATCAACGTTCAAGCATCTTGAAATCCATTTGACCGAAAGCTTGATGATGTGACACACACGTTCATAGGAAATGTGCAATGTGGAATGCTTCTGCAATATTCTTAATCCCAATACGCCGATTTTCTAAAATCATATCATGGACAGAATCAATGTTTTCCGGAGTGGTCACAGAAATTGGTATTCCAGGGCGGTGCTCATCTTTCATATCTGATCTTCCTCTTTTATATTCTGCAACCCAGTTTTTAATAGTGGCGTATAAAGGACACTGATCACCTAAGGTTTCTATCATATCAGCAAAAATTTCTTTGTCCGATATCCTTTTCAAAAATAAATACTTAATAACTGACCGACCTCGATTTTTTCAAATTTTACCTTTTTGTCAGACATGCTGTTTTCAAAAATTCATAGTTTGAACATAGTTCAACTTCTTCTTCTTCTTCTTCCTCTTCTTCTTCTTTGTATAGGCCAATGGCCTGTTAATTATCTACAATGCAGTAGGTTCTGTGAGCCCTCTTTGCACGTATGGCGGGCAGGAGGCTAGCCTAACCCGTCGAACAGAGAAGAGAAGTTCCACTACAAGATTAACGATTGTTAACGATGTTTGTAAGACAACCGGGACCGATGGTTTTACGTACCCTCCGAAGCAACTTCTGGATGTTAAACTTTGACAACTTATTTATAAAATATCATAGTTGTAACCATAACAACCATATTCACTTTTCTTTACTAGAAACTTTCCAGGCTAACTAAGCCGATATCAATACCCCTCGTACTTGAGAGATTATATTTCCACAGTTATTTTATATCAAATAGATAACGTTTAATAAAGAAGCATTTTTTTATATTGTGATTGTGACTTTGTATGGTTGTTGATTGTTGATTTGGAAGAGCGAGATCTAGGACGCGGTTTTCCAAGCATCTCTGTGCACTTAGGCCATTTGGCCCATTGTACACCCTAACTAAGAATTTTGCCTCTCTGGGGTAATTCCAATTCCAGTAGTGATTTTTAACGTGTCACACACCGCAGTAGCACGGTACCTACGGCTTTGCGTCTTATCCGACAGAAGGCGCATTTTCAGATTTTTCCCCGCCAGAAAAATGTCACCGACCTAGGCCAGGTTCGACCCCGCGTCTCTTGGATCTAAAGGCAAATGCGCTAACTACTACACCAACGAGGCCGGCGATTTTGTATAGTTATTCGACTTTAAAGCAAACTAGCTAACCCGTGGGCTACACACCACGCTTTGTTTGTAATTTCTCTTTCAATTAATATATAAGCTGTATGGTGATATGAGAACACTGTCTACTCACCTCTACAGGAGAGTGGTTAAACCTTAATATCGGAATTTCCTGCAATAGCAGTCTCTCTACTTTTAACATAGATGTTGACTGTAAATAAAAAAGAGAATGTTTCGCTGTCGACATAAATTGATTTCCATTTTTTAAATAGATTTATCTCCATATTTTGATATGTTTCCGTTTGTATTACGTTTCTGCGCGTAAAAGCTTCAGTCGGTATATCCAAAAATTTGTTAGATATAAGTAAGAAATCAATTTTTATCACAGTGCCTTGGAACATTTCATGTATATACAACAAAACATTCTTTCTTTTCTTCGAAACTATCATTGGATTTCGTAAAAAAGAACACAATTTTCTTAGTTGAACTCAGAGCTCTTCCTAAGTACCTATTGTGCTTAGCACTCTGTGCTGCACTCGGGAGCATTGTGCTTACGAGCATTTTTTTAATCGGTGCTTAATGCCTCGAGCACTTCACGAAAGGGCTTAGAGTGCTTAGCAATCCCGAAAAGTGCTCGCGGGCATTCGAAAAGGTTGTCAAGCACTTTAGGGTTCGCGAGCACTCCAAGAAACTTCCGAGCACTTTATGGCTCGCGAGTACTTTAGAAGTCTCGCGATCAAGGCATAATTTTTACGTGAAATGTGTATACAGATATTGATATATGGGTACAAAAACGCCATTAAATATTTGAACTAACACCCAATTTAGAAAAAATATTAGAGATTATTTTGAAAAAATTGACATTATGACAAAAAGTATATAATTATATCCGGAAGCCCTAATTGTTCAAGTCACTCTAGTTGCAGAAACCTACGTTTTAATAGAGTGCAGTCAATGCAGTCCATCTACATATCTGCCAGATAAAAACCACTCCTACATTGCTAAAGCAACACTGATATTTTCGAATTATCAGATAAAAAAATTGTAAAATTTTTACAAATGAATAAAGACTCGTTATCGTTATAATCGGTGATTATTTTTAGTCATGATTAGTAACTTATGTTAAAAAGTGTTCTTTTATATACTGGCAGTTAAACTTACATTCGTTAACTATTCTTAAAGGCGTTACTTTCAATAAAATTTCACCATTATTATTTTTACCCTCAAAGTTGTTACACCTTTCTAATTAAATATTTAAAATTTTCAATTTGAGGGAGCTTTCCAATGAGCGGATAATATACGTTAATGGCATTTTCGCTAAAATAAAAGAAATATATAGTGCATTCCGAAGATTTTATTACTCGTTTTATTTGCACAATCTGTCCGTTTTGCGGACTATAAGTATATGTTATGTGATACTTAATCTAAAACCTTACATCTAGAAAATACATGTCAGGACAGTAATGCTTATAAGAGGTAACTTCCCTTTATACGAGGGGAGTTTTTATGTTATCTACCTAACTATGGAAACAAAATGCCATCGTGATAATTTTATTATGTCAAGTCTCTGTGACATTTTAAAGTGTATCCGGCAAGTTAGATATAACCCGCTTAAGATTTGTCATTTCTATGTAGAGTTACAGGTGCAACGATGGGTGATTTAAAACTTGAACACAGACGCGTCATAAAATTTCTATGAAAAAAGGCAATCATCCAAAGAATATCCATCAGAGAATGGTAGCTGTATATGGGGAAAATAGCCCGTTCTATTTTAAAGTTAAATTTTGTGTAAGCAATTCAAATGGGACAGAGAGTCTGTTCAGGACGACTCAAAGTGCGGAAGACCTCTTGAAGTACGAACACAGGAGGCCATAGATAAAGTTGAAGATTTGGTTTTGACTGATCGCCGAGTGACAGTTTCAGTTATTGCTTGCTTGCTTGCTTGCTTTGAAAGAGCGAGATCTAGGACGCGGTTTTCCAAGCATCTCTATGCACTTAGGCCATATAGCCCATTGTACACCCTAACTAAGAATTTTCAGATTTTTCCCCGCTAGAAAAATCTCGTCGACCTCAGCCAGGTTCGAACCCGCGTCTCTCGGATCTAAAGGCAAACGCGCTAACCACTAGACCACCGAGGCCGATTTCAGTTATTGCAAGAGAAGCACGTATATCAGAAACATCTGTTTTTAAAATCCTTCATGAAGATTTGGAAATGAGCAAGTTGTCAGCATGGTGGATACCCAGGCTCCTGAACAAAGATTGTGTAGGCGGCAAATTTGCCAGGATACTTTCCCGGCTTTATAACAAGATGAGGACTCTTTCTTTAAAATTGTAACTGGGGATGAGACCGGGGTACACCACCGGGACCCACCGACGAAACAAGAGTCCATGCAATGGCTTCATAAGGGCTCTCCACCACCCAAGAAGGCGAAGACGCGATTCTCAGCCGGAATAGTGACGGCCGCAGTTTTCTGGGATGTTGAAGGGATTTTATGTGTTGTGTATATGCCAAGAGGGTCTACAAAGAAACAATAGTCAATTTGGAAGCAGCTATACGCGAGAATAAACCTCACAATTTTGCTCAGAAAACTGCAGGGTGCATAAAGCACGAATGGTTAAAGAAGCAATTATTGATGAATGCGGCTTTGAGGAATTACAACATCCACCGTACAGTCCCGATCTTGCCCCCTGTGACTTTTATCGCTTTCCAAAACTCAAAAAACACTTGAGAGGGCATCGATTTTTGCCGAATGAGGAGTTTAAAGATTTTGTGAGTTGTATTTTGCAGATTTATCAAAAGAATCTTTTTTCGAAGGCATAGCGTTATTAGAAAAACGTTGGAATAAGTGTGTAAGCGTTAATGGTTCCTAGTTGAAAAATAAAATTTTGTTTGTTCTCTAACTTTTTCCTTCTTACTTAGGTAGATAACATAAAAAACTCCCCTCGTATCAATAGATATGGAGGTAGTTCAGGGCTGTGCTGAACACTGACAAAAGTGCTCGGGAGCTTCTTCGAGTGCTCCCGAGTCTGAATATGCTTGCGAGTCTGTGCGAGTGTTCGCGAGCGCTTTTCGGGATTACTAACTACTAAGCCCTCTCGTAAAGTGACCAGCACTAAGCACGGAGCTTAGGAACAGCTCTGAGTAGTAATTGCGAATAGTGCTTTCCTCTTAATTTAGAAATAAAGTGCTGTATTTTTTGGTAATAGTTTCACTAATTGTCATAATTATTAACATGGAATTTTAGGCAATGAAAAGTTGGAGCAGGTGTCAGGGATAAGCAATTATTATATACAGGGTGTCCCAAAACTCCTGGGACATAGAGCTACCACGTATTCTAGAGGTCAAAAGAAGTCGATTGGACCCAACTTTGTCATATACCAAAATGTACCGTTTGCCCGTGAGAGGAGTTCAAAGTTTACTTAAAAAATCACATTTTTGTATGCTGTTCAGAAACGTGTGAACCAATTTTAATGAAATTTTGTACCTGGGCACTTCAAAGGAAGCCACTACTTTGAGTAACGAAAGTAACCCAAAGAAAATTGGAGAAGGGTTAAAACCACCCCCACCCCCTGATAAATTTGTTCAGAATTTTTTTAAGGATGATACGATTCTATGTTTTTTTTAAGGTGAAGACTTATTCATTAGCTTCATTTTTTGACTCTTGTAAAAACTCCGTAGTTCGTATAGTTTCGAAGAAAAAAAAATGTTTACTCAAACACTGATAACCGATATTATTATTGCAGGTTTAATTGTATTACAAAATTTAGTTGGCCGTAGACACAAAAATAAAACTTTTTTATAACAAATGTTCAATGTGACCTCCACCTTCATTGATGAACCCAGAACCCTGTTACATCCTTTAACGTTCCTGTGAAGATTTATCGTTCGAGCAAAAACTCTTAGCCGTTATATACCTTTGTTAGTGTTTAAAACGATCAGTTTGTAGACATAATTTTATCTGATCCAGAATCATAATTATTGTGCATTCTGATGCAATACCTTCGCGCGTAGATTTTATTGCCAGTGACGTCAGTCTAGCTACTGCCTCTTTCTCTCGTCAGTTTTCCTAGGGGCATCGTCCTAGGGAAGATCAACCTTTTGCTTCTTCTACTCTGTGGTCGAATTAACGCAAACAATATCTATATTTGCAAGTATTAATGAATATTGTAAGCCGCGATTATTTGTTTAGAGAGTAATTGTTTAGCAGATTAATAATTAATTGTACATGTGCTCTGAGTTTATGCGTTATTGATCTGGCAGTTTTTTTTCTCTATCTTACAGTAAATGTTGTAGTCAGTGACGGCTTCTTCCTTTCTATGTTAGCCGATCAAATTATAACGGTTTGGTATTGACTGACGAGAACGATCATTTGGTCCATAACATTTGAAACAACATAATTCTTCATAATAGCAATAGCAAATCTTCGAACAGAATGAGTAAAATTGTATGAATAAGCTGTATGTAGGTAGTGTCAATAGACTGATTTTGTAGAAAGAACAATGTGAACATTATGTGATCTGCAATAATACCAGTCATTACGCTAGAACGATGTTGAAAACTGGTTAGATAAATTGCATGTCGATTGCCGAATGCCAGTGTGTGCAAGTTATGATAAGTATTCACTCAATCTTCAGTAAACTAAGTCTCGTAGGTCTAGAATACGTGGCTTGGAGTGTCAACAATGGAGTGAAACAACCAACAACAAAAATGTAAACGCGCGATAGTGTCTTCTTCCTGTAGGTTTTGCACACATATATGATAGGGATGATATCCTTCTTCGTGTACTTATTTTACGCTGCAACGTTTGCAACAGATGTACTTGGTTAGCAATTCTACAAGTACTCGTAAAGATTTCCTTGGTATATGCATTTATGATGTAATATTCAGCGTAAATAATATTTTTATTCTGACCAACACAATGGGCTGGCGCGACTTTGCCGGTCTCAGAGGTTATTGTGAATTCTTATCAAAACACGATGGTCAGGATATTTGCGATGCGGATACTGCTGTTGGCATTCTTCAGCTGCATCTGCAACATTACCAAGACAAATTTCATACATAAAATCCATTGCCGCGTATTCACGACTTGTATATTCCATTCTTACCTCTGAATAATACAAGAAACAGTAAAACTATTTGATGATGAAACTAACGCACTTGCAAATAAACTGGCAGAAACCAATTATTTTGATTTATTATTATTTTTGACTAGGAACAATTTTGAGCTGATTTGAAGAAGGAATTTTCATCAAATTTAGCGAAAATTGCGCCGACAATCCCAGTTGAGACATTTCACTTCTATGAAACAGGACGTAAGATATTAAACTACCCACACTAATACATTTTTCTACTAAATACGAATTAAAGATAGCCAAATAGTAGAATATACAGGATCACATGTGGCAACAACAAACCTCATCAAGGAGGAAGTCACAACATCAAAAAAATTGAAAAAAGTTGAATGGATATATATTTTTAAATGTTTTAAAAGTGAGTAAGTAACCTTTTAAGTATACTCGTATAATCGTTTGCTGCAGCACAGACACTACGATCCTTCAGCGCAAGGTGATTGCCTCCGAATTGTTCTATTTTTTATGGCTTAAATCTAACAATACCTAGGTTTTCACATGTTAGGAATGACCAAAAAATACTTAAAACATATGTTTAAGTTTCCTACTGAGGTACTATTTCAAAAGGGGTTTTTAGATCTTGAAGCAACGATTAGGTCAGATTTTAGGTATCGCAGCATCGTTGGGAAATAAGTTCACCACATCCTGAATTTGTATTTTATAAAGGTGTAATTAGTACAAAAATAGGGGCATTCGTGTGTTTGTGCAATCGAATAAATAATGCACGCATAGAACTTGCGCCTACAGGGCTTCCATAAGCCAGAAAATATAATGAAATTGTGAGTTTATACAAACTATTGGCAAAGATAAATAAACATTGTACAGGAACAATATTGATTGTGTTTTCATTTTCTCTTGAATCTAAAGGCATGTACGTTTATAAATTACGCGTAACTACGTTTAGATTTAATGTAACAATTCGCAGTTTACGCGGCTTGATTTTTCAGAAAAAATTACGCCGCAGATGTAGGCTGCTGTTTAAGAAGGCAATAATTGTAATTTACCTAAAATGAAACTTTTTATGGTCGTGTTAATCAGAAGTAATTGGTTGTATGAAAGTTTAATGTTGTAGCCGTTATCCATTAAAATTATTAAATTTTGACGGAATTTACGCTTCACTGCCATCGCTTTAATTACAGCTTTATGATGATATTGAGAACAAACTATCTACATCTCCAGAATGAGACTTTTTTGTTTCAGTATAAAACTCCTTTCAGTTTATATACTACAAAATAATTTAAAAGTTCACTTTGCGTATATTACAGTCATCCTTATGCCCATTAAATCTATCTGACATGGGAAATAACGAGAGTTAGGAGTATTTCCTTGCTCGTGGCACGTTTATGAAGAAATAAACAAAACTTCGGTTACTTGACAGCCGTAGAGATGGCCAGGTAAGCAGGCTTATATTGATTTTCTGTCGTGGTAGGCCTTGCAGTAGAGATGTGCCCAGGTATCCTACGACTTCTGGACGCCGACAGGACGAAAAGCTCGGAAATATTCGTGGCACGAAATGCTGTCTGTGTGTTCCGCATTCCTTGTACTGCTTCTGGCTACAAAATATTGTCACGACTTGTCACCGGCAACACGAACGGCAAAATTTATAAAAATACGGGAATATGAGGACGCATATATGTAAAATATAGACACTCGCTACGGAACATTTTAAGAACAATGGAGATGAATGTTTTCCTGATTTTTTGGTGCCGTTGAATACTCTTTCTTAGCTTTCTATTCAGTTACTGCTAAGAGAAACGTTTTTCCCACAGAATATGGATTGACATATAAACTCGCATCACGAAATACCAAAGAATCAAAAACCTCCAGAGCTCTACAAATTTATCGATGATGTCTGTATTTCTTTATTACATTTTGGTAATAAACAATATTCCGTAGGAAACAATTTCTTCGAGAAATATCATTTGAAATGCCCTTAATTAATATAGATACGTGCGTTAAAAGTTTTCATGTTTGTATGAAAGCTTAATTTACTTACTGTTCACATTATAATTATTTGTAACTAAATTTAAATCGTCGAATTATTTTGTAATGAATATTGTTATCCTTTTTCAAGTGATATTACATTCCGCGACACAGTTTAAAAAAAGTTTCTAGCTGCCTAATATAAAAAATCAGTAGATAAATTCTTTTTGTAAAGGTAATGTTGACATAAGACTGTTAGTATATGCACTGTATCGTAAATGTGATATGATTAACTGTTGCTGAAAATTGCATAAACAAATACTGTTGAATCCGGAAAATAAATTAATTAAATTCAACTCATTTATTTTTTGAGATGGATACAGGCATACTTAGCGTTATACGTGTTATGCTTCCTTATTTAATTCAAGAAACAAGTTTAAAGCACTTCACAATTTGTTTTTTGTATACATTTGACTACATTTAAATTCAAACGGTTATATACAATAGAGTAACTGACTTTGGGTGTATTAATAATTAAAATATTTGTTGTAAACACTGCAAACTTTACTTTTTCTCAAGCACTCTTTGCGCATGACTCTTTATATGTTTGTGGGGCAGTTCAGCAACCCACTATTCTCCCCTTTGATGTAGCCGTAGACGACTAAATGTGTTTGCATTACCTAGATACCTATGTTATTGTAATATGTGTTAAAAAACTTTCAAGCTGCATTGTATTTTAGCGCCTTTAAATGGAACTTCATCCTATTTTGTTTACCCACTATATGTGTTTGTTATTCTGATGTGCATTTCTAAGATTATAGCTAGAAGTAAAAGTAGTTAGAGGAAATCATATAAAAGTCGCAGTAATAATAAGGAACTAAATATTAAATTATCTAAATAACTTTAGGTATTTACCTAAAATAACAAAGAGTTTCATAAGAACTACATATAAATTAGGGAGCGTATTCAATATGTTATCTAAATTTTGGAATATGTTGGTGGAAGTGTACTAAAAATGATCGCTGAATAAAACAGTATACCAAAAAATACCGAAATAATCCAAAAATCCTCAATATCTTTTCTTTACAGAAAACTACACACGAAAACAAACTCAATAAAGAACCCTAAAATAATCTCATAATTTGCCTACCCTAGTTTAAATTACGTTTGATGAGTAATTGCCATTCTCTGTAACATATCATAGGGTCTTCTGAAGTGCTTCACATTAGCTAAACTAATCTTTTTTTATCATCGTGGATTCATTAATATGTGGCATATCATACATATCTACATGTTGTTTTTTTAATTATTGTTGAATAGGCTAAAATCGATTTACCTTTATGTTATATTAAGACTTTAGGGGATCTTAAGTTGACTCGACAACCAAAAAGTATAAGTAGCGTTTTACGTCGACAAACCATTGTATTGGTGTCCCTGTCCACCAAGGAGCACAGGGCTGTCTACCTGAACACTGGAAAATGCAATACAGTGAATGTGAAAGAGAATTCCGGAAATAGTTAACACAGCCTTGGCATTCTTGCGTGCATTTTGTTGTTTACGGATGGTAGTTTGTAATAAAGTGATAAAATTACTAAATTAATTCCATATGTGCCGTAAAAGTAGTACCTAGTAAAAGTAGATTGAATTTTCAGTATTTTTGCACTACATTTGACAATTTTTTACTACAAGTTCTTATGATTTTTGGAGAATATTTGTCATCTTATTTCAGTCTTGGATATGTGGTCTAGTAGTTAAACAACCGAGAAAGTTGTTTATTAACGTAACTACGGTGACAATAGGAAACACTAATTTTAACATATTCTTTTAGTGGCCTCTTAAGTAATTGAAAGTTTTCCATTTATTATAAAGTATCATCATTTAAGGAAAAAATACATACAATAGTGTTATCAATAGTGATCAAATTTTCGTAAGTAAAACAATGTCAAGAATCAAACCAATTTTAGTTGTTTACCATAACGAGCACTGCCGAAAGTTATCACTACCTAGCTAAGCTACTATTTCTGGAATAGAAAGACCTGACGATCAATTACTTCTATTTTGGGAAGCATAAAGAAGGGAATATTATGTAGTGATCGGCGCTTCTCGAATGAAATCATTTGAAATAATCGATTATGTATATATTTCGAGGTGGGAGTAATTCATTCGAATGATAGAACTTTCTTGAATACGTTCGTAGCAACGCGAACATCTCGAATGAAATCATTGGAAGTATTCGAATATACATGCATCTCTGAGATGCGAGTAATTCACTGGAATGATAAAAATTTCTCGAATACGTTCGTTTAGCAGTGCGAGCATCTCCAATGAAACAATTCGATATATTCGATTATGTATAAGTCTCCGAGATACGAGTAATTCATCGAATGATAAAAACTTCTCGTTTGGTGTCCCGCGCATCTCGAATGAAACAATTCGAACTATTCGGTTATGCATGCATCACCGGACTGCTAATCATTCATTCAAACTTAAAAACTTTTCGGATTACTTTCGTTTCCTTGTTCTACTGGTAATCGAAATATCGTTTGTGTCGGTATATAATTTGAGTAGTATTCGAATGAATTTGTAATACGAGAAGATAAACTACAAAGTAATATACTTGACTTGTTTTGTGTGATGGGGTCGCTTGTGCAGCTGAGTTAGCAAAATAAGTTTTTATAATTTCGAAATGAGCAGGCTTAAGTTACAATTATTTATTTCTACTTTTCCTTACTAAAATTCAAAAATATTAATTGTAGAAATTTTTAGATTGATTATTATTCAATTAAATACAAAGTGATTTTTTAAAAAGTCAATTGTAGTAGCCTAGGAATTGTCCCGTCTATATTAAGCTTTAGAATCTGACAATATGAAAATTGTAACAGAAAGAAAGAAATCTTGACGAAAAACCTGTAATATACTTACCTTAATAAATTACAAATCAGTTGCAACTAAATACTTGTTCATTTTCACATTTTGTTGGGCCAAAATTTTTAACTACCTGA